>JAJGRW010002711.1:0-128985 GCA_025461045.1 Carex parvula
CGGGCAGTAGCAAAAAAAGAGTTAATTTTGGCGCGGTCCATGGTGGACCATGCGGTGCATGTGATTTTGGCGCGGTGCGTGGTGGACCGCGCGGTATCCAGGGGCGTATCCAGCGAGTCAAACCGTATCGGCCGAGTAAGAATACGCTGACCGCCTCCCCTAGGGCAGTCCAATATCCATAGCAGACCGCTCCCCCACGGGGCGGTCTACTATCCATAGCATACCGGGGCGGTCTGCTTATTTTAGTTTTTTTTAAAACCCTCGACCCGACCTGTCCCACCCGAAACCCCTCTTCCTCTCTCTCTTGCTCTCTGTTTCTGCGCCACCCCACCGCCTCTCTTCTCCCTCTCTCCACCGATCTCTCTCTCTCCCGATCAACCACTCTCTCTCTCTCCCGATCTCTCTCTCTCTCCTTCTCTTCCTCTCTCTCTCTCTCTCCCTTTCTCCTCCTCTCTCCCTCACCCCATAGATCGGCCACTCTCTCTGCCCCGGCCACCCTCTCCATGATCACTCAAAAGAGAGCAATGTTTCTTTTAATATTTATAAACTCAGAAATACTATCGGTTCGGACTGCAAGCGCACAATCCTATCGAGTAATATATTCGAGGTCGATCCACAGGGAATATTGGTTCAGTGCTTTGAGCGATTGAATCACAATTTTTCGAAAGGCTAGACGAAATCTGAAAATTGAGAGATGTTGTTGTGATCAATGTAAATTAGGAAGCAATTAAAAGTAATTAAAATAAAGATAGAGATTAGAATTCCTAGGATTTCGGCACACCATTGCTACTCAATCAGTCTTGATAATATATTCCTGTTGCGTCTGATTTCCTGTTGTTGTTTTATGAAAGACACCACATAGGTCACTGCGATTTATTTACGCAAGAGTGACAGATCTTTCATCGAGATTCTACATAGGACACTGTGATTTTCCTTACGCAAATGACTGATCTCTTAAATACTCCAAATTACTACTCAGATCACTGCGAGTTTCCTTACGCGAGTGATGAAATTTGGTTCGCGTTTTGTTGGTCTGGTTTATGGTTTCCCCGCTAAGGTTTTCTTCACATAAATCTAATAGATCTCAACGAGGCTAATTTATACAAATAGTTTCTTTTACCATTAAAGTACTGTCACTACCCTAACGGACTCAAACTAGATCATTGAAGTTAGATGAAGAGTGATATCTCATCATTAGACCTATAAATCCAACCAATTTCTGTACCACAATCTGTGTTTCCAACCACCAAATCGTGCCTTTTACATTGAATATACATTGAATATCTATAGAATGTGGTACTGCTGCATTTTCATTCTTACTTTGCAGAAAATGAGAGAAATCGGGAAAAATTGCGAGTTCTGGAACCCCCCATACGGGTAGCATCAGATTCCACGCGGGTAGCATCAGATTCCATGCGGGTAGCATCAGATTCCACACGGGTCGCATCAGACCCTGAGATTTCAGCACCGAACTTAAAACAGTCATAATTTTTGACTCATAACTCCGTTTTGAGCATATGACCACTTTTCAGAAAGCTTGCGACAAGATCTACAATCTGAGCCAAACCTCACTGCTCATTTCCACTCGACACGACCCGCATGAGGTGGCACGCGACCCGCATCGAGTTAATTGCGCCAGGGCCCGATTAAAGCCCGTTAAGATGCCTATATAAGGCCTGGCACAAATTGAGAAAAGGGGACCCCGATATTTATCGAACATTTTGTCCAGAAACTGATCAGACCGAATCTGAAGTGAAGGCCAAGCGCCTGAGACGATCCGAAGAGGAGAGAGTCGATCTGGAGCTGAAGAGGAGTCGATTTGGAGAAGAAGACTCAACCTGAAGCTTCAATCCTCTTCTCTACCTCTTCTCTCACTATGATTTGCTTTCTTTCTCTCTCTCTCTTGTTTTGATTTTATTGATGTCTGAGTAGATACTGTAGTTTCGAGGGTTTGGATTTGTAGTCTGACACTTTGTTTGATGATGCATATGGATTGATTCTTATTGTTATTTCGTGTTTCTTTGATTCTTGTATTATTTGTGATTGCTTGATCTGAATTGTTTGATTCTTGATTGCTTACTGTTGAATGCCTTTGGCATTTCTTCTTGTACCAAAGGCTTGACGTTTCTTGCAAATTAGGTTAAGTACTTGAGGTAGGTCTGAGAACCGAAAGGTGAGGTCAATGAGTAGCCGAAAGGTGAAAGTTTCCACTTGCTCTTGCTCAGCTTGTGGATACCTTTAGTAAACAGAATTGAGAACTTAGGTTTAGATCAAACAGCTTGATTAAACCTGAGAAGGTGAAATTGCAATTCCAAACCAGGTCTGCTAAGCCAACACACGAGAGTTGAGGTTCAGTGACACTAGGTACGGTCAATCTAGCCTTACACGACTTAAACAACAAGTTTCTGACATGTGCACACTCAGCTCAGGGGACCATGCGGGTCGCGTGACATAACACGCGGGTCGCGTGCCAGGTTCAGAGCGCTTAAGGCCAAGCGGGTCGCATGCGAGAGCATGCGGGTCGCGTCACAAGGGTCGCATGCGAGAGCATGCGGGTCGCGTGGCAGGTCTTGAGCAGCAAAGTTGAAAATGAAATCTGAAACCCTTGAAACGCCCTTTTATACCATAGTACAAAATACAAACATTTAGTTGATTCTTTTCTGTTAATTCATTGTTCATACAATTGTTCATACATTCATACTTGTTCATTCATTCTTTCATTTCATTCGACTCGTTCATATACCTTAGGATTAAACAAACAAACCCCAAACATTCAACTTCTAGTACCTAACTAGGAATAGTTTAAGTTCAGAAAATAGACCGTCCCTGAGGATCGACACCCGTTCTAACTACACGACAAGGTTGTGCACTTGCAACCTTCGTCAAAGAGTTGAATAGGGTTTAAACTCTACAGCTTAGGCTGTAGTGAAGCTCTGTACCTCTCATTTGGGAGCGAACAAGTTTTTGGCGCCGTTGCCGGGGACGGCTTTCATTTTCTGAATTTTTACTTTTCTTAGTTAATCTAGATTTTAATCTGTATCTTTTCTTTTCTTTTCTTTTCTTTTATTTTCTTTTCTTTTCTCCTTTTCAGGAACATTCTGGCTTGAGTTTAGCGATCACCATCTGAGGAGCTCAAGATGTACATGGCGACAGGTCAACATTGGTATGGCCGCGACAATTTTCAAGCTGGAGGAGGCGGCCGATCCAAAGCTGATCAGATCGCAGCACTATATGCCAAAGCTGCCAAGCTAGAGGAGGCCATTGAGAGGTATTCATTCAAATGAGCGTGAAGGCAGCCAGAAACCATCCGCCACAGCCATGTGTCATGTGTGGGGACAGGAGACACTCTTACGAGTATTGCCCACTGGCGGATTGGCATGAGGAATCGGAGCAGGATGGCTATCTCAGCAACAACTCGAACAATTGCGTATTCCAACCCGATCCACCCGAGCCGTACATTGATCCCGCTGAGATCGAATTCATACACGAGCAAAGGAAGATAAACCAGATGATGTGGGAACAGATGCAAAACATGTCCACACAAATGGCCGCTCAAAACAAGTTGTTGGAGCAATTGAGCCACATCGTCGCCTCACGCCAACCTCAACCTGGAAAGCTGCCAGCTCAGCCAGAATGCGAAAGACCAGCCCAGCCAACAGACCAGACCGCACTGCACACGGGCCGCATCATTGAGACACGACCCGCGTCACCCACGGAAGAACATGTGGACCCAGGTCGCATCGAGCCAAGTCGACCCGCATCTCCACCTGAAGAGCATGTGGATGCGACCCGCACGCCACCTGATGCGACCCGCATGCCGTGGTCTGAGGACCTGGAAACCGAAGGACGCGAGTCGGATTGGTCAGCACGCGATGCCATTTCACTTGATGCGACCCGCACGCCACCTGATGCGACCCGCGTCAAGACCCAGACAGAGCGGCTGACTCCTGAGCTCAAGCCTCCAGCAGCTCACCTCAGGTATGAGTTTCTAGACCCAGATAGATGTTGTCCTGTGATCATAAGTGCAGATCTTGAACCCGATCGGACTGCTACGCTCTTGGAGAAATTGGAAGCTCACAAAAGCGCGATCGGGTGCTCGATCAAGGACTTGAAAGAAATCTTGCGGATTCTTCTGATGCAAGAGTGTGATCGCATGGTCCGTGTACCTCAGAAGTGGGTGCTCCCACCAGTGCCACCTGATCCACCTCCCACCAACCAGTGAGACGCCCCCGCCTCATCCCTCGCTCACCATCTAGTACGTTTCCATATTTTCTTCTATTTTACTTTTTTTTTCTTGTGTAAATTCAAGCATTGAGGACAATGCTTCATTCAAGCTTGGGGGGGGGGGTGGAATAGAAGAAAATTGTATCTGCATTTAGACATGTTTATTTTTCAAAAATTTTGCATTTTTAGGTGACAAATTTGTGTGATTGCTAGGATGAGGGACTTGATTGAAAACTTTTGTTTGTGAGTTGGATGACCTTGGGGAATTAGAACTAACCTCATAATTGACCAAATAGAACTGATTAGGAACAAATGGTTCGAGATTTGTAAAATTGGAAACTTGAATGTCGAGATAGCATTTAGAAACCGAATTGTGCCTTTCAAATATGGAAATAGGGATTTCAAATAAAGAAAGGTTGGGATATCCGTTGGTGTGAATGAACACTAGTGGATGTGTGTATTCATGGTATGTGCAAAACAATTAAAAAAAAAAAAAGAAATCAAGAGAACAAAAGAGAAAAAGAAAATGAAAGGAAATGAAAAGACGGAGAAAATAAGAGTACTGGCAATAAGTCTTGAATGGACGCCTTTGAGCTCGTCTCCCAAATTAGAAATGAAAGAATAAAATTTTTGCACATATCAACACACGAAGTCCGCAACTTTCTGACCTAAGCTTGATTCAAGCTTGGGGGTGCCAAAAAGGGAAAATCTCTACAAACGAAGGCATAGTTTAGTGAAAGAATGATAAATCGATAAATTCGAGTAATCAACTTTGCAAGACTTGAAACATTTAGAGTTTGAGGTTTTATTAATCAATTTGTGAGGTGAATCAAAATTTACCAAGGAAAGTCCAAATCATAGTAAAAGGATTCTTGAGTTCTTTTATTGTAGCAATCATGTAAGTTTTCACATTTAGGCATTTAACTTGCATTTAAAATCCAAACCCGGTATGAAAGTACAGATTTGCTTGAGGACAAGCAAAGGATAAGTGATACCTCGCATATTTAGTCTATTTTAGGCCTGTTTTAGTACCAGATTCGTGCCCTAATTCACCAGAATCATGTGCATTTCATCGATATATGTTTAGAATTTGGTACTGCTGAGTGTTTGTTTGTTTTCTGCAGGTTTGGAGCAAAACACACGAAGAAACGGCGATTCAGATGATGAGGTACGGCCCTTACCAGGCTTGGTACGGGTCTTACCAGACTTAGCCATTTGGATGATGAGGTACGGCCCTTACCAAGTTTGGTACGGGTCTTACCAGACTTAGCCATTTTTCAGCTCATCACGCCTGGTACGGCCAGGCCGTACCAATTTGGTACGGGCCGTACTTAAAGGCGGCCTGACAGATTCAAATTTTGGCAGAGACTATTTAAAGCGGGAAACTCTCCAATTTCGAGATCTATTCCATTCCAGATCCATTTGAGAACACAGTAAGAGAGAGAAAGAGAGCTGAGGAGCTAGGAGCAAGAAGGAAGAAAGAGAAAGAGGCGAAAGTCGACGGATCAAGCTTCCTCCTCCCGATCCCTTCGATCCATGGCTATCTCTCTCCCTTTTATTGTATTTTTAGATCAGATCATGTGCTGTGAGTAGTTCTTTTAGTTTTTAGGGTTTAGAGATGGATTCTTGATTTGTTTTGACTTTCTTTGACTTGTACTTTGTATGAACTCTTTAGATTGATTGATTGTGATTTCTTTGCCATCTCTTGCTTTGTTTGCTGTGATTGTGTATGATGCACCTCTAGGTTTAGATCGAACCTATCAAGGTCATGTGATCATCTCATTCTCTCATTCAAATCAAGTGCTTAGGGTAGAATAGTTCGAATTGAAGCCGAGAGGTTGAATTCTCCTCTAATCGACAGATTAGAGGGTGCCTTAGGTCTCCAATCAACCAGCTAGGGTAGATCTGTACCAACACATGAGAATTGAGGTGTAGAAATCCCTAAAAGGCACTCAATTGCATTCCAACCTAGATCTTGATCCAACAAACGATGGTTGAGGGTTAGGAACCTTAGGTATGGTCAATTGAACATTTCTAAAGAGTTTAGCACAAGGTACCAGCAAGGAAATGCATCAACTCGAACTGGTAAGCTCTGTTCTGGGAAGCCAGTACGGGTCTTACCAGGGTGGTACGGCCTTGCCTTACCAAGTGAAGTACGGCCTAGCCGTACCAACTTGGTACGGGCCGTACCACTAGAGGCAGATCAGAGATGAAGTCTGAAACCCTGGAAACGCCTTTTATCCATAATCAAAACACAATTTACATTTCTTCTAGCATTTTATTACATCTTCCTGAATTGTTTGAATTGTTTGAATTGACCTTTTTAGGAACTTAAATACCAAACCAAACCTTTCTCACTTCTAGTTTTTAATTGAGTTTGGTAGATTCTAACCTCGTAATTGACCGTCCCTGTGGATCGATACCCGATTATACTACTCGATAGGGGTTGTGCACTTGCATCCCTTACTCGTGGAGTGTAAACGCGGTTTTAAAAGGTGCGCCCTCAAGCGTACCGAAACTTGCGTTGCGTTTTGCGCATCATCAAGTTTTTGGCGCCGTTGCCGGGGACGGTGACCAATTGCCTAGTTAGATTTTATCTTACTTAATTAATCTAGACTTTATCTTGTATCATTTATTTTCTTTCATTTTGTTTCCTTTTTATTTATTTACTTTATTTTATTTTCTCTTTTTTTTTTTTCAGGATCACTATGGCGATTACTATCTGAGGAGCTCGAGACACCATGGATCTCATGTACATGGCGACAGACCGACATTGGTATGGCCACGACAATTTTCAAGCTGGAGGAGGCGGCCGATCCAAAGCTGATCTGATCGCAGCTCTATACGCCAAAGCTACCAAGCTAGGGGAGGCCGTTGAGAGTTATTCAATCAAAATGAGCATGAGGGCAGCCAGAAACCAGCGACCACAGCCATGTGCCATGTGTGGGGACAGGAGACACTCTTATGAGTATTGCCCACTGGCTGATTGGAGTGAGGAACCGGAGCAGGATGGCTATATCAGCAACAACAATTGCAATTTCTACGACCTTGCACCATTCGATGACTCGACCAATTGCGTATTCCAACCCGATCCACCCGAGCCGTGCATTGATCCCGCTGAGATCGAATTCATACACGAGCAAGGGAAGGTGAACCAGATGCTGTGGGAGCAGTTGCAGAACATGTCCACACAGATGGCCGCTCAAAACAAGCTGTTGGAGCAGTTGAGTCACATCATCACCTCACGCCAATCTCAACCTGGAAACCTTCCAGCTCAGCCAGAATGCGAAGGACCAGCCCAGCCAAAAGACCAGACCGCACTTGACGCGACCCGCATCATTGAGACACGACCCGCATCACCCACGGAAGAACATGTGGACCCAGGTCGCATCGAGCCAAGTCGACCCGCATCTCCACCTGAAGAGCATGTGGACGCGACCCGCACGCCACTTGATGCGACCCGCATGCCGTGGTCTGATGACCTGGAGACCAAAGAAAGCGAGTCGGATTGGTCAGCATGCGATGTCATTTCACTTGATGCGACCCACACGCCACCTGATGCGACCCGTGTCAAGACCCAGACAGAGCTGCCGACTCCTGAGCTCAAGCCTCCAGCAGCTCACCTCAGGTATGAGTTTCTAGCCCCAGATAGATGTTGTCCTGTGATCATAAGTGCAGATCTTGAACCCGATCGGACTGCTACACTCTTGGAGAAATTAGAAGCGCACAAAAGCGCGATCGGGGCGCTCGGTCAAGAATTTGATGGGTATCTTGCGGATTGTTCTGATGCAAGAGTGTGATCGCATGGGCCGTGTACCTCAGAAGTGGGTGCTCCCACCAGTGCCACCTGATCCACCTCCTACCAACCAGTGAGACGCCCCCGCCTCATCCCTCGCTCACCATCTAGTAAGTTTCCATATTTTCTTCTATTTTACTTTTTCCTTGTGTAAATTCAAGCATTGAGGACAATGCTTTATTCAAGCTTGGGGGGGTGGAATAGAAGAAAATTGTATCTGCATTTAGACATGTTTATTTTTCAAAATTTTTGCATTTTTAGGTGATAAATTTGTGTGATTGCTAGGATTAGGAACTTGTTTGAAAACTTTTGTTTGTGAGTTGGATGACTTTGCGAAATTAGAACTAACCTCATAATTGACCAAACAAATCTGATTAGGAACAAATGGTTCGAGATTTGTAAAATTGGAAACTTGAATGTCGAGATAGCATTTAGAAACTGAATTGTGCCTTTCAAACATGGAAATAGGGATTTCAAATAAAGAAAGGTTGGGATATCCATAGGTGTGAATGAACGCTAGTGGATGTGTGTATTCATGGTATGTGCAAATAAAAAAAAAAGAGAAGAAAGAAAGAAAACAAGAAAACAAAAGAGAAAAAGAAAATAAAAAGAGATGAAAAGATGGAGAACATAAGAGTACTGGCAATAAGCCTTGCATGGGCGCCTTTGAGCTCGTCTCCCAATTAGAAATAAAAGAATAAAATTTTTGCGCATATCAACACACGAAGTCCGCAACTTTCTGACCTCAGCTTGATTCAAGCTTGGGGGGGGCCAAAAAAAAAGAAAATCTCCTACAAACGAGGGCATAGTTTAGTGAAAGAATGATAAATCGATAAATTCGAGTAATCAGCTATGCAAGTTTTGAAATATTTAGAGTTTGAGGTTTTGTTAATCAATGTATGAGGTGAATCAAAATTGACCAAAGAAAGTCCGAATCATAGCAAAGAGATTCTTGAATTCTTCTATTGTAGCAATCATGTAAGTTTTCACATTTAGATTTGTATCCGCATTTAGATCTAGTTGTCCAGCACTTTTACCCGAGTTTGAAACTTTTTGCTTGAGGACAAGCAAAGGATAAGCTTGGGGGAATTTGATATCTCATCATTAGACCTATAAATCCAACCAATTTCTGTACCATAATCTGTGTTTCCAACCACCAAATCGTGCCTTTTACATTGAATATACATTGAATATCTATAGAATGTGGTACTGCTGCATTTTCATTCTTACTTTGCAGAAAATGAGAGAAATCGGGGAAAATTGTGAGTTCTGGAACCCCCCATACGGGTAGCATCAGATTTCACGCGGGTAGCATCAGATTCCACGCGGGTAGCATCAGATTCCATACGGGTCGCATCAGACCCTGAGATTTCAGCACCGAACTTAAAACAGTCATAACTTTTGACTCGTAACTCCGTTTTGAGCGTATGACCACTTTTCAGAAAGCTTGCGACAAGATCTACAATCTGAGCCAAACCTCACTGCTCACTTCCACTCGACGCGACCCGCATGAGTTGGCACGCGACCCGCGTCGAGTTAATTGCGCCAGGGCCTGATTAAAGCCCGTTAAGATGCCTATATAAGGCCCTGGCGCAAATGGAGAAAAGGGGACCCCGATATTTATCGAACATTTCGTCCAAAAACTGATCAGACTGAATCTGAAGCGAAGGCCAAGCGCTTGAGACGATCCGAAGAGGAGAGAGTCGATCTGGAGCTGAAGAGGAGTCGATTTGGAGAAGAAGACTCAACCTGAAGCTTCAATCCTCTTCTCTACCTCTTCTCTCACTATGATTTGCTTTCTTTCTCTCTCTCTTGTTTTGATTTTATTGATGTCTGAGTAGATACGGTAGTTTCGAGGGTTTGGATTTGTAGTCTGACACTTTGTTTGATGATGCATATGGATTGATTCTTATTGTTATTTCGTGTTTCTTTGATTCTTGTATTATTTGTGATTGCTTGATCTGAATTGTTTGATTCTTGATTGCTTACTGTTGAATGCCTTTGGCATTTCTTCTTGTACCAAGGCTTGACGTTTCTTGCAAATTATGTTAAGTACTTGAGGTAGGTCTGAAAACCGAAAGGTGAGGTCAATGAGTAGCCGAAAGGTGAAAGTTTCCACTTGCTCTTGATCAGCTTGTGGATACCTTTAGTAAACAGAATTGAGAACTTAGGTTTAGATCAAACAGCTTGATTAAACCTGAGAAGGTGAAATTGCAATTCCAAACCAGGTCTGCTAAGCCAACACACGAGAGTTGAGGTTCAGTGACACTAGGTACGGTCAATCTAGCCTTACACGACTTAAACAACAAGTTTCTGACATGTGCAGACTCAGCTCAGGGGACCATGCGGGTCGCGTGACATAACACGCGGGTCGCATCACGAGGGTCGCAAGCCACAGCTTGCGGGTCGCGTGCCAGGTTCAGAGCGCTTAAGGCCAAGCGGGTCGCATGCGAAAGCATGCGGGTCGCGTCACAAGGGTCGCATGCGAGAGCATGCGGGTCGCGTGGCAGGTCCTGAGCAGCAAAGTTGAAAATGAAATCTGAAACCCTTGAAACGCCCTTTTATACCATAGTACAAAATACAAACATTTAGTTGATTCTTTTCTGTTAATTCATTGTTCATACAATTGTTCATACATTCATACTTGTTCATTCATTCTTTCATTTCATTCGACTCGTTCATATACCTTAGGATTAAACAAACAAACCCCAAACATTCAACTTCTAGTACCTAACTAGGAATAGTTTAAGTTCAGAAAATAGACCGTCCCTGAGGATCGACACCCGTTCTAACTACACGACAAGGTTGTGCACTTGCAACCTTCGTCAAAGAGTTGAATAGGGTTTAAACTCTACAGCTTAGGCTGTAGTGAAGCTCTGTACCTCTCATTTGGGAGCGAACAAAGAGATAGTAAATCACAAAAGTATTTAGATTCAACAACAAAAAATCATAATCAACAGAAAATATATATATCAAAGCATCAAGAGTAACAAGGTTTACTGTCTAGCCCTAAGAAAAAGAACTTAGCCGCAAAACGGCATAGTTACAAGCACTCCTCTCTTCTTATTTTAATCAATCTAATCCTAATTACAAAGATAACTACTTCTTCTGCCCAGGGGCCTTATATAGGAGTGGAGGGACGTCTGGAGATTGAGTAGGGGCTAAGGAACTGATCTGGATACAGCTGTCGGCAGTTATTCCCCAAGAGTCACCTTCGGTTACGGACCGTATCAGGTGATACGGTCCGTATCAGGACCTTGACGGTTAGGGTTTTAATGCTTCTAGCGCTATCTCCTGGTTTGTGCTAGGCCTGATCCGTATTAGGCAATACGGACCGTAACAGAGATTTCGTCGATAAGCATCACTGATCCGATTGACCCGATTCTAGCTCCATTTGGTGTAAAATAGTCCCAAAACATATTTTCTGCAATAAAACATAAAGAATGATGACAGTATGTTTTTTCTCTAATAAATCAAACATAAGTGTGAGAAAATATGCAAAACCGAAGCCAAAACCCTACGTAAATCATCGTTATTTTGACTCTGATCACTTTGAATAAAGCACTGGCGACTGCCGAGTCTACATCATGAAATTCTTCCAGATTCTATTAATGTAGACATCAAGCGTTTCCTTACAAAAGTTTTGGTAAACAAATTTTCCACAGAACCAAAATTAAAATGTTTAGAAATAAAATAAAATACAACTATAAGAAACAAAAAAGATGAAACAATTTTAGTAACAAATTCGCAATTGTGTTGCTCTATGTAATCCCATATACCAATTTACAAACTCCTTTGTGATATGTATCATTACAGTTGTGATGTTTATATTTCCAAAAACAGTGATTTGTATCTATTTAAAAAAAATATTAAAAATTTCCCAAAAAAATATAAATGTAAGGTATGATGAAGACATGAAAGACACGAGGAATTTGAATCCTCCTCTAGATAATTTAATAATTAAAATAGAGTAGAACTAGGGTATTCTTAAGCTCACCAAACCTCTTTGTAAGCTTAATTCAAAAATACATCGGATTGGTTTCAAGCAACGCATCTAAACCGTTGAAACCGATCTACTTCACGAGTGATGAGTTTACATATCAAATTTATAAATTTTCAAACTAATTTGATATAAAGTCAAGCGGTCAAAAAATGATGAAAAATGAAAACACATTAAAATTAACTTATAAACCATCTTTTTTTGACCGCTTGACTTTATACTAAATTAGTTTAAAAATATATAAATTAAACATGTAAACGCATCACTCGTGAAGTAGATCGGTTTCAACGGTTTGGATTCATTATTTGAAGCCAATTCAATAGTTTTTTTTAATTAAGTTCACAAAAGGACTTGGTGAGCTTAAGAACACCCTAGTTCTACTCATTAAAATATATGTAATTTAAACATAATTTTGTTATGACATGAGAAAAGCAATCACATTTGACATGATGAACTTATAAGAATATGCAAGTATTTGCAAGTATAAAAAATGACTATTATTTAGGATAAAAATTACTTATTTCCAAAAATATTACCGACGGAAGTCTACGCGTGGATCCCGACGGGATCCCACCGACGCTTTTAAGCTCGTGAATACTGGCATATTCTTATTGTTGAATTCAATAATTGCGCCGGTTATATAAAGAAATTGAAGGACTTTGTACAGTGTTGACTATTGACCCATTCGAAGTATCTTCACCAAGGCTATGTCCCACTAATAGATACCTTTTCCACAATGGTGGGAAGCGGGTGTTCACATCAATTGCACAAAATTCTCCAAAAATGTTAGTACATAGTAAAAAAGTTCAATCATATTGGAGTATGATTTTTTGTTATATATTATTATTTGATAAAGTGCATTTTTTTTAATGGAAGTATTATTAATAGATTTTTTTTTCCTAGAAACTAAGCTTGAAAATAACCTCCATTAATATTTTTCGTAATTCAATTGGAAAAATGTATACCTTTTCCACAATGTTGGGAAGTGGGTGTTCATATCAAGTGCACAAATTATCCAAAAATGTTAGTACATAGTCAAAAAGTTCAATCATATTGGAGTATGATTTTTGTTATATATTATTATTTGATAAAGTGCATTATTGTGAAAAATACCTAATCATTTTTTGAGGAGGGCTCAAATGCCGTATTGCTTCATGCTCTAATCTATCTCAACATCTTTATCTTCGATTTCAAAGTCCAAACAAAAGATCTGAACTGCTCAACATGATATCCACGTTAAAATATGCTTAGAGATCAAATTTTATATATTTTGAAAATCTTTTGCTATTTTTTTAAGATAGGTACAAAATCACTGTTTTTCAAGAAATTAAGGACCATCTAAAAGCAGTGATTTTGTACCTATCTTAAAAAATAATAACAAAATTTCAAAAAATATAAAATTTGATCTCTAAGAACATTTTTAACGTGAATATCATGCTGAGCGGTTCAGATCTTTTGTTTGGACTTTGAAATTGGAGATAAAGATGTTGGGGTACGATTGGGACACGAGGCAATGGGGCATTTGAGCCCTCCTCTTATTTTTTTTTGACAGAAATAAATTTCCAGGCCATGTATTTGATTCATAGGCATGTAAAAATCGTGAGGAAAAAAAGAAATAATTGAAGTTATTTTTTTCCCATAAAAATGGTAGTTTTGTGATAATTAATGAGTATATGTATTTTTTCCCATAGAAATTAGGAATAATTTTTCCTGGGAATTTATATGTATAATCTCAAATAGAAATTGTATAATCTCAAATATTTTTTCCCATAGAAATTATATACTAGGAATATTTTTTCCCATAGAAATTATATAATCTCAAATATAATGAATTTTTAGAGTAAAGCCTAGGTGTTACACACAGCATATAATGAATTTTTCCCATAGAAATTATATAATTTCAAATATCTCGGTATTGTAAAATTGACACTTATTCTCCATAGAAAAATTTGATATGAGTGGTGTATAAATTTCAACTCGCATCCCTCAAAATAAAAGTCCAATGAGCCGGCGGGCTGATGCAAGCGGTGATTAAGACTTAGAGAGTATTCTTCCGTTCTCTCATCGAGTCACGGGTCCACACTGCACAGCTTCTGCAATGATGCTATGGTACTATGTATAGCACGGATAGCTAGTGTACTACGGCTCAATATGGTATTTTTTAAAATTCTAATGGTCGATCCGAACAGTTCAATGTGATATCCATATGAATATGTACTTGCAAACTAAATTCATATTTTTTTTGAATTTTTTTACCATTTTTTTAGAAAGGTAGAAAAGTCAGTGTTTTTTGAAAATTCTGAACCATCAAATTCTACCTATCTAAAAAAATAGTAAAAAAATTCGAAAAAATATAAAATTTAGTTTGCAAGTACATATTCATATGGTTATCACATTGAACGGTTTGGATCGACCGTTAGGGTTTTAAAAAGTACTATATTGAGCCGTAGTACACTAGCCATCCGTACTATGCATAGCACCAGAGCCTCACTCTATATATATATATATTCTTTTGTTCGAATGCGCAAATATCTACTTTAAGATTCTTGCCGGATTAAAAATAAGCGACTCGGATCTCATTATTGGAAAATCCAAATTTAAGAGAATTAATTAAATTATTATTTCTTTCTCGTATCTCAAATAAAGTGTCGCACGGCACGCTGTTTGACTTTGGTGACCAAAGTTTTTGTTTTGTATCAGAATTTGGCGACCCGTAACTAGGAATCGTATCCTCTGCGGAGCTGTGCAGAGCTGTGCGGAGATTTTAATCTGGTCCGTTCGTTTTGACTTGGCACGAATCTCAAAGCCCAATAATACAGCCCCCTCTGTTAGCCCGAATATCAAAGCGGTTGAAAGTTAATCTGATCCGTTTGTTTTGCTCCGCAGCTGCGGAGTTTTACACTTTTCCGCAAAGGATACGGGTCCCCCGTAACTAGGGGTGTCCATGGCTACGGTTTATTTTTACTTTTTATCTTATTTATTTTTACTTTTTTTGGGAAATATTATCACAGAATATGTAGTGCCTACTGAATGTGAACACCATGGCCAGACATGCACAATGCATAATCTCAAGGAAATTTTGGAAGTTCATTAATTAAGAAAAAAATTTGATGGGTTATATTTAAGGTGTATAAATTTCTATAATTATCTTTTTTTTCAAAGAATTAATTTGTGTATAAATTCAAGAAAAGTTCCATAATTACATGTTTTGCTTTTATAGGACAACTTTCACACAACTTTGAATTAGAAATGTTAATTTAAAAAAAAATAACAATATACAAACTAATTAATTGGAAGTACATGAGAAATTAATGTATAATTACTTCAGGATATATGATAATTATTAGGTGCTTTAATTATGGGGTTTTATTTTTTTTTGGGAAATGAATAGATGTGGAGATAGGAAATCATAAAAATTAAAAATTTGTTTAAAAAAATCAACTTATAAATTATAATTTTATATAACTTCATCATTTTTAATTAAAAATATATTCAAATTCATTTCAGCTATTCAATTAACTAAGACTGACGTAGAGAATTTGAAGTGTTAAATTTTATATTAATTGGTTCAAAATTCATCTCAGCAGTTCAATAATTGATCTTCATTCTTCAACTTCATACTCAACAAGTTACCAAAACCCAAAAGAAAAAGAAAATGCAATTTGAAATTATAAGATTAGAAGTATACTTTGAGAACCATTCATTAAGGGTACACAATTTGACAGTACAGTTTTTAATTCATTTAGAGCACAGGGTATACAAAGAAAAATTGCCCTGTCAAAATGTGTATCCGTCATTAGTTTAGTGACAAGCAATACTTTTTGTATGGAAGGTCGCAGATTTAAAATTACAATGGATGATTCTTTATGAATATTATATAGTTTGATGACTTGATCATGTGTCTCTTCCTTCTGAGCACCTGATTATATGAATATAAGTTTCTAAAAAAAATTGGCATAGATTAAATTTCTTTAAATGTTAAATATTAAAAAATCGGTATTTGAACCTCCATCTCTCGAAGTGAGAATCTACTGCTCTTATAAAAAAAAAAGCAGGTAACTGTTTACATTTTTTAACGGTTCAGATTTTAAAGAAAAGAGAAGAGCAACAGATTTTATCTCCAAATCTGATTGATAAAAAAGTTTGAACAGTTCAAATGAAAAAAAAAAAAATATATTTCTATTCTTCTAGAAGAAAAGCAGCATATATATTTGATTCCCTAGTTTCTATGAAATATTCTCTCTAGCTCCTTTCTTCTCTCTCTCTTTCTTTGTTACTCATTTGAAGATTTGAGATATTCATCTCTCCTGCTAAGTAAGAGACATGGGGACACAAGCGCCATCACCTCCTCATGAATCCTCTGTGTCTTCTAATAAGGTGCGAACACACACACACCAACACTCACTCACATAATTAGTTTTTAGTTTTACATTTTATATATAATAAAATATCTCTCTCTCTCTCTTTTTCTATGGATCAGTGTTGTAAAAAACGTCCATTTAGATTGATTAGTCATTGGCGCCGACCATGCTGATCAGTGTTCTATTAATATGATGTCTACAAAAATGTTTTGACTATTGATCATGCTTGAAAATATGTAAGATATATATCTTTCAATTAACATCACTGAATCTTCATTTAATTTGCAAAAGGTATCATAATGTCAATAGGGACAATACGTAGTAACAACTTTGAAAAATTCTTGTTGATAGTTCAAAATCATTTATCTAGAATAATATACTGGAATTAATTCTGTGAAAGGGACTTGGAGATTCTTATCAGCCCTTGTGGATCACCAATTGTGTTAGGTCTCTAAAAGTAGAAAGTAGTAAAAAAGGCACGTGTTGATACTGTGCGGTGCCGTGTAGATCCATGTGTACCTCATTTACTCGTCAACCTGTTCACATTAAAAGTCAACATGTGTATTTATTAAAAAATTACTTCTATACCCATTTAATAACACCATATGTAAGTCAACTGCTAGCAACTTCTCTCCTCCTCTGCTCTTTACACACACAAACACACACACTGAGAATAAGAGAGAGGAAAGAGAGATTGCATGCATAGTAACCAGATTTGCGTTTCATTCGCGAATTATTCGCGAATTAAACGGTTTTGAGTCTTCCACGTATCAATCAGCGTTTTATACGGTAATTCACGAATTAATCGGTAAATTCACGTATTATTCGCGAATTTAACGAATTTTACGAATTAACACGATTTATTCGGAAAATCTCGTTACGTCCATTCCAGTCTTCCAGAGCTACTTTTTCCCATTGATCAATTACCCTTTACTTTATCAAATATTACAAACTTTGCCACTACTTTTTGCCTTTTTTCAAATTCTCATGTGCGTTGGGATCTTCTGTGGCAATATTGATATATGAAGATGCTTTGAGATTGATTTTTTTTTGTTTTTTTTTTTTTTATCCATTGTTGTACCGAATCATTTCCGAATTATACCCGAATCACGAACTTTGACCTCGCCGAACCGAACCCGAACTATTAATTTGTCACTATGATTGCATGTTTTTCTGAGAACTTATAAAATGAGCATTATCCATCCCTACTTTCCATGAAATATTCTCTCTAGCTCCTTTCTTCTCTCTCTGTTTTTTTTTTTTTTTTTTGAAAACCTGGCAGAGGCTGCCTAGGTGCTCTCTTTCTTTCTTACTCATTTGAAAATTTGAGATATTCATCTCTCCTGCTAAGTAAGAGCTAGATATGGGGACTCAAGCGCCATCACCTCCTCATGAATCCTCTCTCTCTTCTAATAAGGTGCGAACACACTCACTCACATATATATTGTTAGGTAGAAACATCAGCACGACCTTCTTATAAACAAATTTACAAAACCCCAACATATCAAAATTTTAATGGGCAGCTTAAATAAAATTTGTTGTTAAATGTAGAAAATATCAGGATTGAAAAATATTAAATCTTCGATCTCCATGACCTTGATGTTGCTGCTTTATAGTGTCCAACTGCTATATATAGTAAATTATATATAATAATGGATTTATATTGTGTGTCCCGTTTGTACTAACTCTTAGCAAACTATTTCCGAGCTGCTTAGTTGATGTGGATAATCTGATACTATAACAGAAATCATGCTATCTTAGGTTGTTATTGCTTTGAACTTGTTGTCTGGTTTCAGTCTTTGAATTCAGTTTTTGAAAATTTGTGTATTTATACATTATTTTCTATATAGTTTATAATAAAATGCTATGGATATTGTAAACTTGACATCCAATGCGAAATGAAAATTTTATATTATTGATTTAATTCACATTTAATCTCCATATATAATTTGAATTTCTAAATCCGTCGGCCTGTCTGAATCACTACTTTCGTAAAGCCATCCTATTAAGTTTAATTTGTTAATCAAAATGATTAGTTTATTCCACATTTGTCCAAACAAAAAAATATTAAATCTTCAAACTTCCATTGCAGGTCCAAGTTCTTTATCAGATCCGTCTCCAGAAAGATGACTCGCCGGTGCCAACAAGCAGCTCCAACTCTTCCCGGAAGATTCCACCGCTGGTACAAAACTCTCGTCTTTACATTTTTGGAAACTTTTCTAACTTTTGGTTGACTTTTGTACGGATGTAACTTTCGCACGTGTTTGACTTTTGTTTGAACTTTACATTGCACGTGTTCAACTTTTTCTGTCGAACAACTTAATTGACTTTCTTTTTTTCTATGCGCTGCCAAAGATCGCATTTTTTTTTATATACCAAAACATTTAAATATAGTTTCCAGGTTAGCCTTTCGATTTTGGTTGTAGCAGAATATTTGAGATTAAGTTAATTCTAATCTAAATCCACATTGAAAATCATGAATCGAAATAAGACTATTATATATTTTAAAACACATCACGTACTTGTGATGTATATCGGTTTCAACTGTTTAGTTTTGTTGTTTAATCAATTTGTTAGATTTTGGAGTTAAGTTCACCAAGAACTTGACGAGCTTAAGACCACTCGAGTTGTACTCTATATTTTAAAATGAATGGATTTCGGCAACATCTTGTTAATTAAAGTGAAATTTCTTGTTGAAATTAATTTTATTTTAAAACGTAGTTTTCTTGTGTGAATGTAATGGGTATATGTTGAATTTGAGATTAAATTAAAAGAAAAATATTTTCATTGATTGATCATAATTTTACAATGCTTCGAAGGTCTATTTATAAGATTCAAGGCTCAAAGAGCCGATAGAGAAATTTAGTAAAGTAAAGAGCCGTTGGAGATTTTGTACATATTTGACAACCTTCTTTTTCTCATTTTGTTGCAAGTAATGGAAAATAGGCAAGAGGAATGTAAAAGTCGTATTGGATTTGTTACGCGTCTCCAAGATTTGCATATCCAATAATATATATTTTGTTATTAATTTTCAACACTCTCCCTTAAGTTGAAATCGTAGAGATCGATAGAGTTCAACCTGATAGAGTCCAACTTGCGTATAAATTCTTCTTTACTGAATTTTTCACAAGCAGCTGTCTTCACTTGTACCGTTTAGGTGGCCTTTCTCGACTCTTTCTCAAACTAGTATGTGTCTTTGCATCTCTGCTGCTTGGCTGGTCGTTTTGACTCTCCCTTAAACTGGCTAGCTAGTGTCTTTTTCCACTTCATTCTTTTTTATTTACTCAACAATTCGGGTGTGTTTGATCTGGAGCTTTACATTAGCCTCTACAAATATAGTAAAATATAATTTCTAAAAAAATATAAAATTTGATGTCCAAGAACAATTTTATATGGATGATGTTCAGGTTCATAATTAATCAAATGTTTGGACTTAGAAAATGGAGATCTTGAACCATAGTACGAACCATTAAGTGCTATGTATATTACCAAATTCACATCCTCCCCGGTACCGTAAAAGGGAATCTTTTTGAATTACTTAATCCAGACTGTTTTTTTAACTTTGCACAAATCTCAAAGCCGCAAATCGTGGATACTAAGTTAATAATTAAATTCATATCCACTTACACTCTTTTTAAGTGACACCGGATTAGACCTTATATTTTAAAAGTCCAAATAGTTGATCCAAACCGTTCAACATGATCGTTATATTGAAATGTGCTTGCAAATCAAATTTTACATTTTTTTGAATTTTTTTACTATTTATTAAGATGGGTACAAAAATTCAATGGTCTAAAAACAATGATTTTGTAAAATACTTAATAAATAGTAAAAAAATTCAAAAAAATTCAAAAAAATGTAAAATTTGATCTGCAAACACATTTTAATATATCTATCATGTTGAACGGTATGGATCAACTGTTTTGACTTTGAAAACTTTGAAAATATAGGGTATAATCCGGTGTCATCAAAACAGAATGTAAGTGGATCCCTCCTCATATACTAATTTAGTGTTTACTTTCTTCTTTTCTGGACCGCTACAGATTCTATCAGTTCTTTGGTAGCAGCCTCAATCCTTTTTTGGTAGCAGCTCTGGTACCATATTAGAATTTGAGATGGAATTTGAAGAAGAAATATTTCATTGATTGGTTAATAATTCATTACATTGCTTACAAGGGTTTATATAGGATAACTAGCCGTTATAATATTTCGTAATTATTGTGCTAGCCGTTAGGCTTTCCTATTATATATATAAAATCGAATCTGCTTATCAAATCTAGCATATTGATTATAATTGATTGATTCTTAATATGATCGATATTGTAATATTGGAGTGCCTAAATGGTAAGTTTAAACGGTGCTGCTAAATGTCTCCCAAAAACACTCCTTTTCTTCTATATTCTCCACATGGGGCATAATAGTATATATAGTTATGCTGAGTTACAATTATATCTTTACATCTTTTTTCAAAAAGAAAAACATAATAACTAAATATATTTGTGCATAAAGCAAGTGCATTCTTTAGCCACACTTGACTCCATCATCGTATAACAATAAATAATGCACAATATATAAAAGAGGGTACATCCCCGGCCTCTAAATTGTACTACTATTGGGACATATTCGATGACTACATCTCGGTGATTTATCCGTTTTTAATTTTACGCTTTGAGATACTTCAAATTTTGTGTAGATGTACTTCATTTCATTCAATGCATACAATCCTGGCACCATCTGCCAAGATCTTTTCAAAAAAGAGATACTTCAAATTTCGAAAGATACAAACTCTAACCAGATTAAAGATATATATAAAAGGGACAAATTATATCAAGGTAAAAGTTGGAAATATAATTTAAATTTAACTATTATGGTCTTAATTATCAAGATAAAGAATGACATCATTTGATATAAAAATGTAGTCATTACTTTTAAAGTCTCAAGCTAGTGAACTTTTTACTATTTATTAAGTCAATTTTAAAATCACTAATTTTAATAAACAGTAAAAAAAATTTAGATCATTGAAAACAACGATTTTAAAACTATCTTAATAAATAATAAAAAAATACAAAAAATATAAAATTTGATCTCCAATCACATTTTAATATAGATTAAATGTGGAACGGTTTGGATTATCTGTTTGGACTTTGAAAATATAAAAACCAAAGCGTTTGTTCCACAGCCTAGGAACAAACGTTTTGATATTAGCCAATCTCTTTCTCTCTCTCTCTATATATATATATCATAAGTTCTACGTCATTCAAAAATGTAGATATCAATTCAATAGCTAATAATAAAACTTGGTATCCACGTTTCGTACTAATAATAAAACTTGGTACGTTTGAGAATTGTACAACCTGACTCCTAAAGAATTATCATGTTTAATTCCGGCAAAGTATTATAATTAACTAATTAATGCAACAAATGCTGGAAGTGCAGTAATTACTTGAAGTTTTTTCTTTTTCCTGCGATTGCGTTCAGTGGCATACCAATAATTAGTCAGAGATACCGGCCAGTGGCATACAAGTAAAATTTTGATTATGGGACTAGTGCTACATAGAACAAATGATCGATCTTGTGACTGTTTGTATTTAAGCCAGATATCTCGTCGTCAAGCCCCGTTACCACCATTGCTGAATTTCTCTAACTACTTTATTTTTACCGCACAGCTAACTTCTATCTACATATTCCAGAAATGGTGCCAAATGGAGCCCGATCGAGGATTGTAGCCCAGAGATCTTCAGATGGGTAAGTTCCTACCAAAGTATTCATTTAAGTAGCCCAAATGATCCTTTCACATATGATAGTTGTCTGATAAAATTAGTCATATTGAACCTTAAGTTTGAACCTTCAGCAATCCGAGTTACGCTGTGGGTGAGTTTGTTATGAACTTATGATCAAATTGCGATTGGGGCCAAAAAGAAATGAGTTTGACTTGGTCAATTTAGTAAGGAAGGAAAAGAACATGGCAACAAGGGCAGTGAAACGGGCAAAAGAATTAAAGGACACAAAGTGCATGGCCGACAGAGTGACCCAGTGAATTAAATCATGACCGTAGCCGTTACACTCGGGAACTTTTGGTAGGTGGGCCACGGCGTACAGTTCTTGAGAGATCAGCGTCCAAGCAAATGGAGAGCAAGGAATCAAATCATTAATGAAGAGTCCGTTTAAGTTTAACCCATGATACAGAGCATCTTGGACAAATTATCTCACATGAAGGGGTAGCTAACTAGCTACTGTCCTGAACCAAAAACAATTAAAGAGCTTAAAGGATTTTCAGGACTGACTGCTTATTATAAGAAGTATGGTTTTTGATAATCAAAGGAGATGAAGCACTAGTACAAAAAACCCCTTCACCGACCCTTCATCACCGACTGTTTTAACCGAAGCATCAGTGTTGCTATATCTACACTGACTCTTTTATTAAATAACAGTCAGTGTTATTGCTCAACACTGACGCTTGAAAAATAGTCAGTGTTTGTTATCAACACTGACGGTTCTAAAAAAAACAGTCAGTGTTGGTTATCAACACTGACTGTTTCTAAAGCGTCAGTGTTGAACATCAACACTGACTGTTTTTTTATAACCGTCAGTGTTGGTGGTCAACACTGGCGCTCTAAAAACAGTCAGTGTTGAGCACCAACAGTGACTGTTTTTGAAGCGTCAGTGTTGGTGCTCAACACTGACGCTTTAAAAACAGTCAGTGTTGGTGCTAAACACTGACTGTTTTTAAAAACAGTCAGTGTTGCTGCTAATACTGACTGTTTTCAAAAACAGTCAGTGTTGGACCATTTACTGACTGTTTTTTTTATTTTCGTAACCGTCGGTGATTTTAATTTCCCTTCCAGCAGATAACTTACGTTTTCGCAGGAAATAGTTTTTTCGCAGTATAACTATTTAGGTCAGCCGCTTGTAAATTTCGCTCTTCGCCTTGCTGTCTCTCTGCGCCTCCTTTCCGCTTAGCCTCAGCCCACTTTTCCGACCTGCAGGCCCACTGTTCTGACCTGCCTCACCCCGCTCAGCTGCACTTCCCTCTTCTCCGATCGCATCCTCTTTCTCCCCTCCTAACGCCGTAGATTCTTCTCCTCTGAACTGCGATATAACTCGGTAAGATTTGCTCATTTTTAGCTCTGCAACTGATTTTTTTGCTTTATGTATGGTATTTGTGTTACCCATGTTTGGAATTTTGTGAATTTTGGTCTCTTTTGAATTTTGGGCATCTTAATTATTTCCTCAACTTGAAAAATTTCGGACCTGCTGCAAAATTTGTTCTGTAAATTGTTGGACCTGCTGCAAAAATTTGTTCTGTAAATTGTTGTTCTGTAAATTTCGGACCTGCTGCAAAAATTATTTCCTTAACTTAACTGATTTGTTCATTCATAGCTTCTTTTTGGAGTCATCCATTAGCGTCTTTCTTTCGCTCTTTACTGGCGTAGAATTTGATTTGAATTGAATTGAAATATTCGTATGTTAAAAAATTAATTTAGGGATTGGTTTGTTACTCTGATATGGCCAAAGTTGTTGATAAGATTCATTTAATGGTCTTTTATTAAAATATTTTAGTTCACGAGCTTAGGAAGCTGATTTCATATTCACAGTTTGAATAGACTTCCTTTTGATTGCCTTTTTATTTTATCCATGTTCATGTAGTATTAGCTGAATAGCTAAAATTATCTATTTCTAACTGCAATTGCTATGCCATTGCTTTGCGCATATCAGACCCACAGCAGCTGGCCTGTGATACACTAATTAGAATACCAGTCTGTTGGCCTGTGATACACTAATTAGAATAAATCAGAACCACTCTGATGCAGGACAGTGCTTATTAGATTTGCCCTTTTTCTAATTTTAAATTGATGTAGCTATGCCTTACAAGGATACTATTAGAAAAAAGTATCAAGTTATTATTTGTCATTTTATAATCTGACAAGGTCAATCACTTTCTCATCTTAGACATTTTAATAAAAACTAACAAGAATGGTCTACTGGTATACTATACTACTGGTATTGTGAAAGTAAAAATACAAACCCAAACATAAAAAAGAAAAACCTATATATACTCTACTGGTATACTATACTACTGGTGTTGTCAGATTAGCTGGAACAAAATTAGCATAGTAGTGATAAGATTAGAAAAATAATTACAATAAGTTAGAAAAGAGAACCTGAAAGAGACATTGGTTCATCTCTTTTGGTTGGTTGAAAATGTTGCATGGTCAAAGAGGGAAAGAGAGCCACAAATCCATATCACACATTTTTACATGTTCAATTTAATCATGTCCTTTTCACTTGTCTGTCACATATCCACTGTAACAGCTTTGGAAACCTATAAAAGTATTCAATTATATAACAACCAATACTTAATTTTTTTTTGGTGTGTGTGTAGATGACCAAAAGAAGGCACAGTACATGCAAGGTGCAAAATAGCGATCTATGTGACTTACATCATTAATCCAAGTTCAGAAGAAAGGTAAATTCAATTAAATTTGTTGATGGGTTAGATTAATTGTTTTTTTTTTCATGGTATTCCTAAATTCAACCGAATTATATATGGATAGTTTGTAGCTTGGTATTACTGTATTGTGCGATTTATCCAATTTGCCTTGAACATATAGTATGCCTTTTAGGTCGATGCCCGTTCAAAATTAATCCAATAGGGATTAACTTTGAATAGTTCCCTGTTGGGACTGCTCTTTGAATGTTTTGTCTCATTTAGGATGTGAACACATGTCAACGGATTTGGTATTTAAGAAAAATTCGGTAGCATTATCCTTGTTCCCACGAGTACGTATTGGATCTCATTTCCAAACGGATGAGATTTTTACGCGTACTTGGGGAACAAAGGGGAAATGCTGCCGAATTTTTCTTAAATACCAAATCACGTTGACATGTGCTCACTACTGAGACAAAGCATTCAAAGAGTGGGTTAGGATTGTGCACCGGCCCTATGTAAGCCCCAAATTATATAGTTTAAGATATACTGACCTCTTACCTAATTATTTTTATAATTACAGATGGATCGAGATTGGATGTATGGAGGTCGTAATACCATTGAGTATTTGGAGGGTGTGAAAAGTTTCATAAAATTTGCCGAGCAAGATATGAAGGCAAAGGGTGATGACACGATTCCGTGTCCATGCAAAGACTGTTTGAACTTGAAGAGGTTTCGCACTATTGAAACAGTGAAAAACCATTTGATTCTTCGTGGTTTTAAAGAGTGATATGCACGTTGGACCAGGCATGGAGAGAGTTATGGAGAAACAAGCACCGCTGCTAATACTGAGATTGACCAGGAGGATGAGGATGCCAGTGTTGATAGTGATCAGGAAATGGATGTGAATTATAATTTAAACCCGAATGAGAATTTAGGAGAAATGTTTAGTGATGATGAAAATGACAATTTACAAGAGTTGTATGTTGAATCTGAAAAACCTTTGTTTCCTGGTTGTGATAATTTTACAAAAATGGATGCTGTGTTAAAATTGTATAATTTAAAGGCAAGTAACCGTTGGAGTGATAAAAGTTTTACCGCTTTATTAAAACTCTTAGGAGATATGCTCCCAGATGAGAACGAGTTACCAAGATCATGTTATCAAGCCAAAAAATTATTGTGTCCTATGGGTCTAGACGTAGAAAGAATACATGCATGTCCGAACGATTGCATATTGTATCGGAATGAGTACGAGAAATGTGAAGTATGTCCTACATGTGGTGAATCTCGTTATAAAAGAAAGAACCAAACGGACGGTAATTATGACACACATAGAAAAGGACCTCCAGCGAAAGTGATATGGTATTTCCCCGTGATACCAAGATTCAAGCGTTTGTTCAAAGATCCTAAGGACGCACAGTTGTTGCGTTGGCATGCCGATGTCCGGAAAACAGATGGAAAACTCAGACACCCTGCTGATTCACCGCAATGGAGAAATATTGACAGAAAGTTCAAAAAAAATTTTGGTGATGAACCAAGAAACCTAAGGCTTGGGTTAAGTTCAGATGGAGTGAACCCGTACGGTAACATGAGCAGTCAGCATAGCACGTGGCCAGTTTTATTGTGTATTTATAACCTTCCTCCCTGGTTAACTATGAAACGCAAGTACATTATGATGTCGTTACTAATTTCAGGCCCAAAACAACCCGGAAACGACATAGATGTGTATTTAGCACCGTTGATTGAGGACTTGAAAAAATTATGGTGCGATGGGGTGCAAGTGTGGGATGCATACCGTAAGGAAAATTTCAAATTGCGAGCAATGATATTTTGCACCATAAATGATTTTCCGGCATATGCTAATTTGTCGGGTTATAGTAACAAAGGGAGGAAAGCTTGCCCTGTTTGTGAAGATGATACGGTTGACATTCGTTTAAAAAATTGTAAAAAAACAGTGTACATGGGTCACCGTAGGTTTCTTCCTCCTAATCACCCATATCGTAAGAAGAAGAAAGCTTTCAATGGTGATATTGAGACTGGACGAGCCCGTTCTCCACTGACCGGTAAGGAAGTGTATTCGCGAGTTAAAGATATCAAAGTTCAATTCGGAAAATTTATTAAGAAAAAAAAAGACCCGAAAGGTGAAACTTGGAAGAAGAGATCAATTTTCTGGGATTTACCATATTGGGAGGACTTACAAGTGCGACATTGTCTTGATTTGATGCACATTGAAAAAAATGTCTGTGAAAGCTTAGTTGGTTTGTTGTTGGGCATTCCGAAAAAGACCAAAGATGGACTAAATGCTCGCAAAGATATGGTCAAGATGGGCATAAAATGGAGAGAGGTTGCACCTGAACTGAGAAAAACCAAAGATGGATTAAATACTCGAACTTACCTCCCTCCAGCTCTGTACAATTTGTCAAAAGACGAAAAGAGAAGGCTTTGTCAATGCCTTCATAGTGTTAAAGTTCCTTCTGGATATTCTGCTAACATAAAAAAAACTGGTGTCAATAAAGGATTTAAAATTGACCGGGATGAAGTCTCACGACTGCCATGTTTTGATGACACAAATGCTACCTATTGCAATCCGTGGTATACTTCCAGAAAAAGTACGGTTACCAATTTTAAAGCTTTGTTTTTTCTTTAATGCAATTTGTAGCAAGGTTATCGATCCCGAAAGTTTGGATGATTTGCAACGTGATGTTGTCGTCACTTTATGTGAGCTTGAAATATACTTCCCTCCGACCTTTTTTGATATCATGGTTCACCTAATTGTTCACCTGGTCTATGAAATTAAGCTTTGTGGTCCTGTGTTCTTGCGGTGTATGTATCCATTCGAGAGATATATGGGTATCTTGAAGGGATATGTAAGAAACCGATATCGGCCCGAGGGGAGTATTGTAGAAGGTTATATTGCAGAGGAGGCTATCGAATTTTATAATAGTTATATAGCAGATGTACAACCTATTGGTATTCCTAAATCACGCCATGAGGGCCGGGTTGAAGGTGTAGGAACCATTGGTTTGGAACCAATCGAGGTTGATAAGTCTTTGCATGAAAAAGCACACCTTTTGGTCTTACAACACATGACATACATCTCTCCATACATTAACGAGCACAGAACCATTTTGAAAGAACTTAATCCGACGAAAGGGGACTTGTGGATTACCAAAGAACATAATAGTAAGTTCGCAGAATGGATCAAAAATAGAGTTATTAGACAAAGCGAGGTGGAATTGATAGATAAATCTATAAAATGGTTAGCAAGAGAACATAATAGTAAGCCCAATAATACAGCCCCCTCTGTTAGCCCGAATATCAAAGCGGTTGAAAGTTAATCTGATCCGTTTGTTTTGCTCCGCAGCTGCGGAGTTTTACACTTTTCCGCAAAGGATACGGGTCCCCCGTAACTAGGGGTGTCCATGGCTACGGTTTATTTTTACTTTTTATCTTATTTATTTTTACTTTTTTTGGGAAATATTATCACAGAATATGTAGTGCCTACTGAATGTGAACACCATGGCCAGACATGCACAATGCATAATCTCAAGGAAAATTTTGGAAGTTCATTAATTAAGAAAAAAATTTGATGGGTTATATTTAAGGTGTATAAATTTCTATAATTATCTTTTTTTTTCAAAGAATTAATTTGTGTATAAAATTCAAAAAAAAGTTCCATAATTACAGGTTTTGCTTTTATAGGACAACTTTCACACAACTTTGAATTAGAAATGTTAATTTAAAAAAAAATAACAATATACAAACTAATTAATTGGAAGTACATGAGAAATTAATGTATAATTACTTCAGGATATATGATAATTATTAGGTGCTTTAATTATGGGGTTTTATTTTTTTTTGGGAAATGAATAGATGTGGAGATAGGAAATCATAAAATTAAAAATTTGTTTAAAAAAATCAACTTATAAATTATAATTTTATATAACTTCATCATTTTTAATTAAAAATATATTCAAATTCATTTCAGCTATTCAATTAACTAAGACTGACGTAGAGAATTTGAAGTGTTAAATTTTATATTAATTGGTTCAAAATTCATCTCAGCAGTTCAATAATTGATCTTCATTCTTCAACTTCATACTCAACAAGTTACCAAAACCCAAAAGAAAAAGAAAATGCAATTTGAAATTATAAGATTAGAAGTATACTTTGAGAACCATTCATTAAGGGTACACAATTTGACAGTACAGTTTTTAATTCATTTAGAGCACAGGGTATACAAAGAAAAATTGCCCTGTCAAAATGTGTATCCGTCATTAGTTTAGTGACAAGCAATACTTTTTGTATGGAAGGTCGCAGATTTAAAATTACAATGGATGATTCTTTATGAATATTATATAGTTTGATGACTTGATCATGTGTCTCTTCCTTCTGAGCACCTGATTATATGAATATAAGTTTCTAAAAAAAAATTGGCATAGATTAAATTTTCTTTAAATGTTAAATATTAAAAATCGGTATTTGAACCTCCATCTCTCGAAGTGAGAATCTACTGCTCTTATAAAAAAAAAAGCAGGTAACTGTTTACATTTTTTAACGGTTCAGATTTTAAAGAAAAGAGAAGAGCAACAGATTTTATCTCCAAATCTGATTGATAAAAAAGTTTGAACAGTTCAAATGAAAAAAAAAAAAATATATTTCTATTCTTCTAGAAGAAAAGCAGCATATATATTTGATTCCCTAGTTTCTATGAAATATTCTCTCTAGCTCCTTTCTTCTCTCTCTCTTTCTTTGTTACTCATTTGAAGATTTGAGATATTCATCTCTCCTGCTAAGTAAGAGACATGGGGACACAAGCGCCATCACCTCCTCATGAATCCTCTGTGTCTTCTAATAAGGTGCGAACACACACACACCAACACTCACTCACATAATTAGTTTTTAGTTTTACATTTTATATATAATAAAATATCTCTCTCTCTCTCTTTTTCTATGGATCAGTGTTGTAAAAAACGTCCATTTAGATTGATTAGTCATTGGCGCCGACCATGCTGATCAGTGTTCTATTAATATGACGTCTACATAAATGTTTTTGACTATTGATCATCCTTGAAAATATGTAAGATATATATCTTTCAATTAACATCACTGAATCTTCATTTAATTTTCAAAAGGTATCATAATGTCAATAGGGACAATAACGTAGTAACAACTTTGAAAATTCTTGTTGATAGTTCAAAATCATTTATCTAGAATAATATACTGAATTAATTCTGTGAAAGGGACTTGGAGATTCTTATCAGCCCTTGTGGATCACCAATTGTGTTAGGTCTCTAAAAGTAGAAAGTAGTAAAAAAGGCACGTGTTGATACTGTGCGGTGCCGTGTAGATCCATGTGTACCTCATTTACTCGTCAACCTGTTCACATTAAAAGTCAACATGTGTATTTATTAAAAAATTACTTCTATACCCATTTAATAACACCATATGTAAGTCAACTGCTAGCAACTTCTCTCCTCCTCTGCTCTTTACACACACAAACACACACACTGAGAATAAGAGAGAGAAAGAGAGATTGCATGCATAGTAACCAGATTTGCGTTTCATTCGCGAATTATTCGCGAATTAAACGGTTTTGAGTCTTCCACGTATCAATCAGCGTTTATACGGTAATTCACGAATTAATCGGTAAATTCACGTATTATTCGCGAATTTAACGAATTTTACGAATTAACACGATTTATTCGGAAAATCTCGTTACGTCCATTCCAGTCTTCCAGAGCTACTTTTTCCCATTTGATCAATTACCCTTTACTTTATCAAATATTACAAACTTTGCCACTACTTTTTGCCTTTTTTCAAATTCTCATGTGCGTTGGGATCTTCTGTGGCAATATTGATATATGAAGATGCTTTGAGATTGATTTTTTTTTTGTTTTTTTTTTTTTTATCCATTGTTGTACCGAATCATTTCCGAATTATACCCGAATCACGAACTTTTGACCTCGCCGAACCGAACCCGAACTATTAATTTGTCACTATGATTGCATGTTTTTCTGAGAACTTATAAAATGAGCATTATCCATCCCTACTTTCCATGAAATATTCTCTCTAGCTCCTTTCTTCTCTCTCTGTTTTTTTTTTTTTTTTTTTGAAAACCTGGCAGAGGCTGCCTAGGTGCTCTCTTTCTTTCTTACTCATTTGAAAATTTGAGATATTCATCTCTCCTGCTAAGTAAGAGCTAGATATGGGGACTCAAGCGCCATCACCTCCTCATGAATCCTCTCTCTCTTCTAATAAGGTGCGAACACACTCACTCACATATATATTTGTTAGGTAGAAACATCAGCACGACCTTCTTATAAACAAATTTACAAAACCCCAACATATCAAAATTTTAATGGGCAGCTTAAATAAAATTTGTTGTTAAATGTAGAAAATATCAGGATTGAAAAATATTAAATCTTCGATCTCCATGACCTTGATGTTGCTGCTTTATAGTGTCCAACTGCTATATATAGTAAATTATATATAATAATGGATTTATATTGTGTGTCCCGTTTGTACTAACTCTTAGCAAACTATTTCCGAGCTGCTTAGTTGATGTGGATAATCTGATACTATAACAGAAATCATGCTATCTTAGGTTGTTATTGCTTTGAACTTGTTGTCTGGTTTCAGTCTTTGAATTCAGTTTTTGAAAATTTGTGTATTTATACATTATTTTCTATATAGTTTATAATAAAATGCTATGGATATTGTAAACTTGACATCCAATGCGAAATGAAAATTTTATATTATTGATTTAATTCACATTTAATCTCCATATATAATTTGAATTTCTAAATCCGTCGGCCTGTCTGAATCACTACTTTCGTAAAGCCATCCTATTAAGTTTAATTTGTTAATCAAAATGATTAGTTTATTCCACATTTGTCCAAACAAAAAAATATTAAATCTTCAAACTTCCATTGCAGGTCCAAGTTCTTTATCAGATCCGTCTCCAGAAAGATGACTCGCCGGTGCCAACAAGCAGCTCCAACTCTTCCCCGGAAGATTCCACCGCTGGTACAAAACTCTCGTCTTTACATTTTTGGAAACTTTTCTAACTTTTGGTTGACTTTTGTACGGATGTAACTTTCGCACGTGTTTGACTTTTGTTTGAACTTTACATTGCACGTGTTCAACTTTTTCTGTCGAACAACTTAATTGACTTTCTTTTTTTCTATGCGCTGCCAAAGATCGCATTTTTTTTATATACCAAAACATTTAAATATAGTTTCCAGGTTAGCCTTTCGATTTTGGTTGTAGCAGAATATTTGAGATTAAGTTAATTCTAATCTAAATCCACATTGAAAATCATGAATCGAAATAAGACTATTATATATTTTAAAACACATCACGTACTTGTGATGTATATCGGTTTCAACTGTTTAGTTTTGTTGTTTAATCAATTTGTTAGATTTTGGAGTTAAGTTCACCAAGAACTTGACGAGCTTAAGACCACTCGAGTTGTACTCTATATTTTAAAATGAATGGATTTCGGCAACATCTTGTTAATTAAAGTGAAATTTCTTGTTGAAATTAATTTTATTTTAAAACGTAGTTTTCTTGTGTGAATGTAATGGGTATATGTTGAATTTGAGATTAAATTAAAAGAAAAATATTTTCATTGATTGATCATAATTTTACAATGCTTCGAAGGTCTATTTATAAGATTCAAGGCTCAAAGAGCCGATAGAGAAATTTAGTAAAGTAAAGAGCCGTTGGAGATTTTGTACATATTTGACAACCTTCTTTTTCTCATTTTGTTGCAAGTAATGGAAAATAGGCAAGAGGAATGTAAAAGTCGTATTGGATTTGTTACGCGTCTCCAAGATTTGCATATCCAATAATATATATTTTTGTTATTAATTTTCAACACTCTCCCTTAAGTTGAAATCGTAGAGATCGATAGAGTTCAACCTGATAGAGTCCAACTTGCGTATAAATTCTTCTTTACTGAATTTTTCACAAGCAGCTGTCTTCACTTGTACCGTTTAGGTGGCCTTTCTCGACTCTTTCTCAAACTAGTATGTGTCTTTGCATCTCTGCTGCTTGGCTGGTCGTTTTGACTCTCCCTTAAACTGGCTAGCTAGTGTCTTTTTCCACTTCATTCTTTTTTTATTTACTCAACAATTCGGGTGTGTTTGATCTGGAGCTTTACATTAGCCTCTACAAATATAGTAAAATATAATTTCTAAAAAAATATAAAATTTGATGTCCAAGAACAATTTTATATGGATGATGTTCAGGTTCATAATTAATCAAATGTTTGGACTTAGAAAATGGAGATCTTGAACCATAGTACGAACCATTAAGTGCTATGTATATTACCAAATTCACATCCTCCCCGGTACCGTAAAAGGGAATCTTTTTGAATTACTTAATCCAGACCGTTTTTTTAACTTTGCACAAATCTCAAAGCCGCAAATCGTGGATACTAAGTTAATAATTAAATTCATATCCACTTACACTCTTTTTAAGTGACACCGGATTAGACCTTATATTTTAAAAGTCCAAATAGTTGATCCAAACCGTTCAACATGATCGTTATATTGAAATGTGCTTGCAAATCAAATTTTACATTTTTTTGAATTTTTTTACTATTTATTAAGATGGGTACAAAAATTCAATGGTCTAAAAACAATGATTTTGTAAAATACTTAATAAATAGTAAAAAAATTCAAAAAAATTCAAAAAAATGTAAAATTTGATCTGCAAACACATTTTAATATATCTATCATGTTGAACGGTATGGATCAACTGTTTTGACTTTGAAAACTTTGAAAATATAGGGTATAATCCGGTGTCATCAAAACAGAATGTAAGTGGATCCCTCCTCATATACTAATTTAGTGTTTACTTTCTTCTTTTCTGGACCGCTACAGATTCTATCAGTTCTTTGGTAGCAGCCTCAATCCTTTTTTGGTAGCAGCTCTGGTACCATATTAGAATTTGAGATGGAATTTGAAGAAGAAATATTTCATTGATTGGTTAATAATTCATTACATTGCTTACAAGGGTTTATATAGGATAACTAGCCGTTATAATATTTCGTAATTATTGTGCTAGCCGTTAGGCTTTCCTATTATATATAAAATCGAATCTGCTTATCAAATCTAGCATATTGATTATAATTGATTGATTCTTAATATGATCGATATTGTAATATTGGAGTGCCTAAATGGTAAGTTTAAACGGTGCTGCTAAATGTCTCCCAAAAACACTCCTTTTCTTCTATATTCTCCACATGGGGCATAATAGTATATATAGTTATGCTGAGTTACAATTATATCTTTACATCTTTTTTCAAAAAGAAAAACATAATAACTAAATATATTTGTGCATAAAGCAAGTGCATTCTTTAGCCACACTTGACTCCATCATCGTATAACAATAAATAATGCACAATATATAAAGAGGGTACATCCCCGGCCTCTAAATTGTACTACTATTGGGACATATTCGATGACTACATCTCGGTGATTTATCCGTTTTTAATTTTACGCTTTGAGATACTTCAAATTTTGTGTAGATGTACTTCATTTCATTCAATGCATACAATCCTGGCACCATCTGCCAAGATCTTTTCAAAAAAGAGATACTTCAAATTTCGAAAGATACAAACTCTAACCAGATTAAAGATATATATAAAAGGGACAAATTATATCAAGGTAAAAGTTGGAAATATAATTTAAATTTAACTATTATGGTCTTAATTATCAAGATAAAGAATGACATCATTTGATATAAAAATGTAGTCATTACTTTTAAAGTCTCAAGCTAGTGAACTTTTTACTATTTATTAAGTCAATTTTAAAATCACTAATTTTAATAAACAGTAAAAAAAATTTAGATCATTGAAAACAACGATTTTAAAACTATCTTAATAAATAATAAAAAAAATACAAAAAATATAAAATTTGATCTCCAATCACATTTTAATATAGATTAAATGTGGAACGGTTTGGATTATCTGTTTGGACTTTGAAAATATAAAAACCAAAACGTTTGTTCCACAGCCTAGGAACAAACGTTTTGATATTAGCCAATCTCTTTCTCTCTCTCTCTATATATATATATCATAAGTTCTACGTCATTCAAAAATGTAGATATCAATTCAATAGCTAATAATAAAACTTGGTATCCACGTTTCGTACTAATAATAAAACTTGGTACGTTTGAGAATTGTACAACCTGACTCCTAAAGAATTATCATGTTTAATTCCGGCAAAGTATTATAATTAACTAATTAATGCAACAAATGCTGGAAGTGCAGTAATTACTTGAAGTTTTTTCTTTTTCCTGCGATTGCGTTCAGTGGCATACCAATAATTAGTCAGAGATACCGGCCAGTGGCATACAAGTAAAATTTTGATTATGGGACTAGTGCTACATAGAACAAATGATCGATCTTGTGACTGTTTGTATTTAAGCCAGATATCTCGTCGTCAAGCCCCGTTACCACCATTGCTGAATTTCTCTAACTACTTTATTTTTACCGCACAGCTAACTTCTATCTACATATTCCAGAAATGGTGCCAAATGGAGCCCGATCGAGGATTGTAGCCCAGAGATCTTCAGATGGGTAAGTTCCTACCAAAGTATTCATTTAAGTAGCCCAAATGATCCTTTCACATATGATAGTTGTCTGATAAAATTAGTCATATTGAACCTTAAGTTTGAACCTTCAGCAATCCGAGTTACGCTGTGGGTGAGTTTGTTATGAACTTATGATCAAATTGCGATTGGGGCCAAAAAGAAATGAGTTTGACTTGGTCAATTTAGTAAGGAAGGAAAAGAACATGGCAACAAGGGCAGTGAAACGGGCAAAAGAATTAAAGGACACAAAGTGCATGGCCGACAGAGTGACCCAGTGAATTAAATCATGACCGTAGCCGTTACACTCGGGAACTTTTGGTAGGTGGGCCACGGCGTACAGTTCTTGAGAGATCAGCGTCCAAGCAAATGGAGAGCAAGGAATCAAATCATTAATGAAGAGTCCGTTTAAGTTTAACCCATGATACAGAGCATCTTGGACAAATTATCTCACATGAAGGGGTAGCTAACTAGCTACTGTCCTGAACCAAAAACAATTAAAGAGCTTAAAGGATTTTCAGGACTGACTGCTTATTATAAGAAGTATGGTTTTTGATAATCAAAGGAGATGAAGCACTAGTACAAAAAACCCCTTCACCGACCCTTCATCACCGACTGTTTTAACCGAAGCATCAGTGTTGCTATATCTACACTGACTCTTTTATTAAATAACAGTCAGTGTTATTGCTCAACACTGACGCTTGAAAAATAGTCAGTGTTTGTTATCAACACTGACGGTTCTAAAAAAAACAGTCAGTGTTGGTTATCAACACTGACTGTTTCTAAAGCGTCAGTGTTGAACATCAACACTGACTGTTTTTTTATAACCGTCAGTGTTGGTGGTCAACACTGGCGCTCTAAAAACAGTCAGTGTTGAGCACCAACAGTGACTGTTTTTGAAGCGTCAGTGTTGGTGCTCAACACTGACGCTTTAAAAACAGTCAGTGTTGGTGCTAAACACTGACTGTTTTTAAAAACAGTCAGTGTTGCTGCTAATACTGACTGTTTTCAAAAACAGTCAGTGTTGGACCATTTACTGACTGTTTTTTTTTATTTTCGTAACCGTCGGTGATTTTAATTTCCCTTCCAGCAGATAACTTACGTTTTCGCAGGAAATAGTTTTTTCGCAGTATAACTATTTAGGTCAGCCGCTTGTAAATTTCGCTCTTCGCCTTGCTGTCTCTCTGCGCCTCCTTTCCGCTTAGCCTCAGCCCACTTTTCCGACCTGCAGGCCCACTGTTCTGACCTGCCTCACCCCGCTCAGCTGCACTTCCCTCTTCTCCGATCGCATCCTCTTTCTCCCCTCCTAACGCCGTAGATTCTTCTCCTCTGAACTGCGATATAACTCGGTAAGATTTGCTCATTTTTAGCTCTGCAACTGATTTTTTTGCTTTATGTATGGTATTTGTGTTACCCATGTTTGGAATTTTGTGAATTTTGGTCTCTTTTGAATTTTGGGCATCTTAATTATTTCCTCAACTTGAAAAATTTCGGACCTGCTGCAAAATTTGTTCTGTAAATTGTTGGACCTGCTGCAAAAATTTGTTCTGTAAATTGTTGTTCTGTAAATTTCGGACCTGCTGCAAAAATTATTTCCTTAACTTAACTGATTTGTTCATTCATAGCTTCTTTTTGGAGTCATCCATTAGCGTCTTTCTTTCGCTCTTTACTGGCGTAGAATTTGATTTGAATTGAATTGAAATATTCGTATGTTAAAAAATTAATTTAGGGATTGGTTTGTTACTCTGATATGGCCAAAGTTGTTGATAAGATTCATTTAATGGTCTTTTATTAAAATATTTTAGTTCACGAGCTTAGGAAGCTGATTTCATATTCACAGTTTGAATAGACTTCCTTTTGATTGCCTTTTTATTTTATCCATGTTCATGTAGTATTAGCTGAATAGCTAAAATTATCTATTTCTAACTGCAATTGCTATGCCATTGCTTTGCGCATATCAGACCCACAGCAGCTGGCCTGTGATACACTAATTAGAATACCAGTCTGTTGGCCTGTGATACACTAATTAGAATAAATCAGAACCACTCTGATGCAGGACAGTGCTTATTAGATTTGCCCTTTTTCTAATTTTAAATTGATGTAGCTATGCCTTACAAGGATACTATTAGAAAAAAGTATCAAGTTATTATTTGTCATTTTATAATCTGACAAGGTCAATCACTTTCTCATCTTAGACATTTTAATAAAAACTAACAAGAATGGTCTACTGGTATACTATACTACTGGTATTGTGAAAGTAAAAATACAAACCCAAACATAAAAAAGAAAAACCTATATACTCTACTGGTATACTATACTACTGGTGTTGTCAGATTAGCTGGAACAAAATTAGCATAGTAGTGATAAGATTAGAAAAATAATTACAATAAGTTAGAAAAGAGAACCTGAAAGAGACATTGGTTCATCTCTTTTGGTTGGTTGAAAATGTTGCATGGTCAAAGAGGGAAAGAGAGCCACAAATCCATATCACACATTTTTACATGTTCAATTTAATCATGTCCTTTTCACTTGTCTGTCACATATCCACTGTAACAGCTTTGGAAACCTATAAAAGTATTCAATTATATAACAACCAATACTTAATTTTTTTTTTGGTGTGTGTGTAGATTGACCAAAAGAAGGCACAGTACATGCAAGGTGCAAAATAGCGATCTATGTGACTTACATCATTAATCCAAGTTCAGAAGAAAGGTAAATTCAATTAAATTTGTTGATGGGTTAGATTAATTGTTTTTTTTTTCATGGTATTCCTAAATTCAACCGAATTATATATGGATAGTTTGTAGCTTGGTATTACTGTATTGTGCGATTTATCCAATTTGCCTTGAACATATAGTATGCCTTTTAGGTCGATGCCCGTTCAAAATTAATCCAATAGGGATTAACTTTGAATAGTTCCCTGTTGGGACTGCTCTTTGAATGTTTTGTCTCATTTAGGATGTGAACACATGTCAACGGATTTGGTATTTAAGAAAAATTCGGTAGCATTTATCCTTGTTCCCACGAGTACGTATTGGATCTCATTTCCAAACGGATGAGATTTTTACGCGTACTTGGGGAACAAAGGGGAAATGCTGCCGAATTTTTCTTAAATACCAAATCACGTTGACATGTGCTCACTACTGAGACAAAGCATTCAAAGAGTGGGTTAGGATTGTGCACCGGCCCTATGTAAGCCCCAAATTATATAGTTTAAGATATACTGACCTCTTACCTAATTATTTTTATAATTACAGATGGATCGAGATTGGATGTATGGAGGTCGTAATACCATTGAGTATTTGGAGGGTGTGAAAAGTTTCATAAAATTTGCCGAGCAAGATATGAAGGCAAAGGGTGATGACACGATTCCGTGTCCATGCAAAGACTGTTTGAACTTGAAGAGGTTTCGCACTATTGAAACAGTGAAAAACCATTTGATTCTTCGTGGTTTTAAAGAGTGATATGCACGTTGGACCAGGCATGGAGAGAGTTATGGAGAAACAAGCACCGCTGCTAATACTGAGATTGACCAGGAGGATGAGGATGCCAGTGTTGATAGTGATCAGGAAATGGATGTGAATTATAATTTAAACCCGAATGAGAATTTAGGAGAAATGTTTAGTGATGATGAAAATGACAATTTACAAGAGTTGTATGTTGAATCTGAAAAACCTTTGTTTCCTGGTTGTGATAATTTTACAAAAATGGATGCTGTGTTAAAATTGTATAATTTAAAGGCAAGTAACCGTTGGAGTGATAAAAGTTTTACCGCTTTATTAAAACTCTTAGGAGATATGCTCCCAGATGAGAACGAGTTACCAAGATCATGTTATCAAGCCAAAAAATTATTGTGTCCTATGGGTCTAGACGTAGAAAGAATACATGCATGTCCGAACGATTGCATATTGTATCGGAATGAGTACGAGAAATGTGAAGTATGTCCTACATGTGGTGAATCTCGTTATAAAAGAAAGAACCAAACGGACGGTAATTATGACACACATAGAAAAGGACCTCCAGCGAAAGTGATATGGTATTTCCCCGTGATACCGAGATTCAAGCGTTTGTTCAAAGATCCTAAGGACGCACAGTTGTTGCGTTGGCATGCCGATGTCCGGAAAACAGATGGAAAACTCAGACACCCTGCTGATTCACCGCAATGGAGAAATATTGACAGAAAGTTCAAAAAAAATTTTGGTGATGAACCAAGAAACCTAAGGCTTGGGTTAAGTTCAGATGGAGTGAACCCGTACGGTAACATGAGCAGTCAGCATAGCACGTGGCCAGTTTTATTGTGTATTTATAACCTTCCTCCCTGGTTAACTATGAAACGCAAGTACATTATGATGTCGTTACTAATTTCAGGCCCAAAACAACCCGGAAACGACATAGATGTGTATTTAGCACCGTTGATTGAGGACTTGAAAAAATTATGGTGCGATGGGGTGCAAGTGTGGGATGCATACCGTAAGGAAAATTTCAAATTGCGAGCAATGATATTTTGCACCATAAATGATTTTCCGGCATATGCTAATTTGTCGGGTTATAGTAACAAAGGGAGGAAAGCTTGCCCTGTTTGTGAAGATGATACGGTTGACATTCGTTTAAAAAATTGCAAAAAAACAGTGTACATGGGTCACCGTAGGTTTCTTCCTCCTAATCACCCATATCGTAAGAAGAAGAAAGCTTTCAATGGTGATATTGAGACTGGACGAGCCCGTTCTCCACTGACCGGTAAGGAAGTGTATTCGCGAGTTAAAGATATCAAAGTTCAATTCGGAAAATTTATTAAGAAAAAAAAAGACCCGAAAGGTGAAACTTGGAAGAAGAGATCAATTTTCTGGGATTTACCATATTGGGAGGACATTGTCTTGATTTGATGCACATTGAAAAAAATGTCTGTGAAAGCTTAGTTGGTTTGTTGTTGGGCATTCCGAAAAAGACCAAAGATGGACTAAATGCTCGCAAAGATATGGTCAAGATGGGCATAAAATGGAGAGAGGTTGCACCTGAACTGAGAAAAACCAAAGATGGATTAAATACTCGAACTTACCTTCCTCCAGCTCTGTACAATTTGTCAAAAGACGAAAAGAGAAGGCTTTGTCAATGCCTTCATAGTGTTAAAGTTCCTTCTGGATATTCTGCTAACATAAAAAAGCTGGTGTCAATAAAGGATTTAAAATTGACCGGGATGAAGTCTCACGACTGCCATGTTTTGATGACACAAATGCTACCTATTGCAATCCGTGGTATACTTCCAGAAAAAGTACGGTTACCAATTTTAAAGCTTTGTTTTTTCTTTAATGCAATTTGTAGCAAGGTTATCGATCCCGAAAGTTTGGATGATTTGCAACGTGATGTTGTCGTCACTTTATGTGAGCTTGAAATATACTTCCCTCCGACCTTTTTTGATATCATGGTTCACCTAATTGTTCACCTGGTCTATGAAATTAAGCTTTGTGGTCCTGTGTTCTTGCGGTGTATGTATCCATTCGAGAGATATATGGGTATCTTGAAGGGATATGTAAGAAACCGATATCGGCCCGAGGGGAGTATTGTAGAAGGTTATATTGCAGAGGAGGCTATCGAATTTTATAATAGTTATATAGCAGATGTACAACCTATTGGTATTCCTAAATCACGCCATGAGGGCCGGGTTGAAGGTGTAGGAACCATTGGTTTGGAACCAATCGAGGTTGATAAGTCTTTGCATGAAAAAGCACACCTTTTGGTCTTACAACACATGACATACATCTCTCCATACATTAACGAGCACAGAACCATTTTGAAAGAACTTAATCCGACGAAAGGGGACTTGTGGATTACCAAAGAACATAATAGTAAGTTCGCAGAATGGATCAAAAATAGAGTTATTAGACAAAGCGAGGTGGAATTGATAGATAAATCTATAAAATGGTTAGCAAGAGGTCCAACTATTATTGTGAATACGTACCAAGCATATGACATCAATGGGTACACTTTTTACACAATAAAACAAGATGGAAAAAGCACTAATCAAAGTAGTGGTGTAACTCTAGTAGCTACTTCAGAAGAATTCTCCAGATCTAAGGATGCTCGGGCAATACATGCGAAGAACTCGTACTATGGTCAAATTGAAGAAATATGGGAGCTCGATTACGTCAAATTTAAGATACCGTTATTCCGGTGTAAATGGGTTGATAACCGCCGGGGTGTTCAAGTGGATAAGTACGGCTTTACTATCGTGGATTTGGCAAAATTGGGATATAAAAATGATCCATTCATACTTGCCAATCAGGCCACACAAGTCTTCTATGTTGAGGACCCCCTCAATAGTAAGTGTCATATTGTCCTTCACGGTAAAAGACGCATAGTGAGCGTTCAAGATGTGGTCGATGATGAAGAGTTCAACCATTTTGAAGAAACACCCCCATTCTCTGTTGGCGTGCCATCCAACGAAGTAAGAAATGATGATGTCGATGATGCCAGTTATTTACGGCATGATCATCAAGATGGAGAATATGTGAATTAATTAATCAGTCAATGTGATTAGCTATTAAGGTACATTATCACTTATTCAATTTAATTTCTTACTTCAAATTTTGCATAAAATTATTCTAATGTTGTATATATATTTGTTGCAGAAAAAATTGGATTCACCCCGAAGGAAAGGCAACAGTTGCAATTATGCTGATTTTATTGTCAATTTTATGTGTAATTTTTTTTTAAGTGCTACAATGACTGTATTTTAATTTATTTACTGACTGGATCTTTTTTATATCCAGAGGTGACAAAAAATTATTCTAATTAAAATAAAGCCGATTTTTTTATTTATATCCAAATAATAAATAAAATTTAAAAAAATAACCAAACCTTTAGATGTATTTCCAAAAAAAATTCTGGCTTGGGTAGTTTTAGTAATGAGTTTCCGACATGAGTAGTTTTTAAAATACAGCCGCAGTTTGGTTATTTTTTAAAATTTTTATTTACTTCTTGGATATAAATAAAAAAATTGGAAAATAAAATTTCTGCTACCAACACTACACATGAACAAACAGTCAGTGTTTCTAATCAACACTGTCTGTTTTCTGAAAGAACAGTCAGTGTTGGCAACTAACACTGACTGTTTAAAATAAACAGCCAGTGTTGGAAACCAACACCGACTGTTTTTGAAAAAAGCAGTCAGAGTTGGCTGCGGAAACTGAATGTTTTTTTTACAGGATAAGCCGTCGGTGATTTTTCGATCAGCGCCGCTGTGAATTTCATTTCCCGGGTTTGAAACTCAAAATTTCGATCAGCCGCGAAGCATTTCCTTTCTAATTTTGATTTCCATTCTAAAAACCGCGAAGCATATATATCTCTTCTAAACCCTCCTCTCACCTCCCTAAGCCGCGAAGCATTGGCCCCGAGCACATACCCTAAGCATTGGCGAGTTCTCCCCTCCGCCGCGAGCATTGGCGAGTACTCCCCACCGCGAAGCATTGGTGAGTTCTCCCCTCCGCCGCGAGCACATACCCTAAGCCGCTTAAACCTAAGCTTAAACCTAAGCCGCGAGCACATACCCTAAGCCGCGAGCACATACCCTCCGTCGCGTGAGTACTCACCACCAAGCTTAAACCTAAGCCGCTGGTATGATTCCTTGAAATTTAGTAATTTCTACAACCATTCCAATCGTTGGCAAGGGGGGGGGAGGGGGGGGGGGGGCGCTGGTTGCCCTGTAAGAACAAGGTACGGTAGGACTGCATGTGAAAAAGACTTGTGCTGTTGAAAAAAATCACTATGCTTTTGTTTGAGTTCTGAGTTCTGAATTCTGGTCTGTAAATTCTGGTCTGAAAAAGACTTGTGCTTTTGTAAGAACAAGGTACGGTTCTGAATGCTTTTGTTTGAGTTATGAAAAAAATCACTATGGTTGCCCTGTAAAAAATCACTATGTGAAAAATTAAATTTGCATGGTGTCAATCAGTGAATATATGCCAGTTGCATATTTGAGTTCTGGATTCTGGTCTCATCTGATCTCCTATGCTTTTGTTTCCTATGCTTTTCTCTGGATGACATTTAGAAAACAATGAAAGACATGTTATCAGACGCACCAAAAAGTAAAAGAATAATAGATCTTATCTTAGTTAGGGTGCTTAATCTTCACTGTTTGGAATTGCTTGAAAAACTGAATTAGGGCTTTTGATTGTGGAGTTACGTTCACTTTGTTCTTATATCCCAATGGAGTTACTTTCACTGATGAGTTGTTCGATCTATTTTACATCCTTTTATGTTTACTTAAGTTGAGATTTCAGGAAAATATACCTCTGTTATTATTTCTGAGACTATGACTGTTTTTTTTTTACATCTATGACATTGTTGTTTCTAGTTTTGCCTTTGTCATCATAGTAAAACATGTAAAAATGCAAATTTGGTTCTTGATTTTGGGTATCAATATTCTTTTGTAATTAGATAGTAGGCTCCTAGGGGTAAATTGGGCATTATTTGGATTTGTAAGAACTCACTAGTTGGTAAAAAAATATGCCAGCTCAAGTATATTTCTCTCATGTCTATGGCCTTCAAGTGACTATTGAGCTGGAAACATTGTAAAATTGCCAGACTTAGCTTTCCATTTTCATTTCAATGTTACCAACTGTTTTGTTTGTTCTTTTTTTTTCCCAAAAGAATAGCCTATTTTTGCATAATTATTTAAGACATTATGTAACAATGTACGAGTCTGAGTGTATGACACTAAAGCTCCATTAGTTGACATTGTCTTGGCCTTGTAGAAAAAGAATCATAGAAAGAAGAGATTTGCTCTCATGCAACATTCAAATCCAAAATTCAACAGAATTAAGAGCCAAAGAGTTGAGAAACCTAAATCATGTATGATGGTAGTATTACTGCTAGTAAACTATTTGAGCGTCTTACATCCCAAGTCATGGCAGACAGGATGAAAATACAAGCATTTGATCCATCCCCTTGTAGTATTGATCCAAAATTTCTAAACATTGCTGTAAATTTGTCACTGTTCTGCTCCAAAATTTCTGTAAACATTGCTGTAAAATTTCTAAATTTGTCGTCAAAAATTATTGCTGTAAACATTGCTAAACATTGCTGTAAATTTGTCACTGTTCTAAACATTGCTGTAAAATTTCTAAACATTGCTCCAAAATTTCTACTGCTATATTTGTCACTGTTCTGCTTCTTTGCAGGATGGGAAAAGCTCCATTGGGCATCGAAAAGGCTAGGGAAGAGAGGATCAACTCAATTAAATTGAGGATGAAACAACTTGGCATTCACACAATCGCACACGATGTCAACGCTTTATCGAATATGAAGAAGATTGATCCAACGAGGAAGAGAAGGGTTGAAATGTCGAGTGAAGAGCAAGGTGTGGTTGGAGAAGGCAGCAGCCCTCGAAATCATTGTGGTACCATTTTGTGGCATCATATTTTTGGAGAACTAAATTTACAGAGCCGTGTTGAGGGTTTCGCCCCAAATTATAAGTTGACCTATTAAATTATGTAATTGCAGATATGCATGTAGAGGAGTATAATCCTTTAAATTCTTCTGATGAATCAAGTAGTGAGGAGGAAGCACCAAAAAAAAAGAAGAAAAAGAAGAGAAAGATGGATTCAAACCCTGCCATTCACTCGAGGTATATTTTCATCATAAGTTGTTGAAATTGTTGAATAATGATAATTACTTCCAACCTAGTTCTCTTTAACTATTTTTTTGTGAAATTTGTAAATTGTAGGGTTTGTGAGGAGCAAGGTGTGGTAGGGGAAGGCAGCAGCCACCAAAATATCATTGGAGCAAATCTAGGTAAATAAACAAAAACAGTAGGCTTATTTTTTGACGTCAATGATACCGTTAAAAAAAAAATTACAAGTTGAAATGTTAAATTATGGAATTACAGAGATGGATATAGAGGAGTACAATCTTTCAACATCTTCTGATTCATCGAGTGGTGAGGAGGGGGCACCACAAAAAAGGACGAGAGGTCGGACCACTTGTGCTAATTTAGGAAAGAGGCCTAATTTACGTATCAGGTTCAACAGGCATGGGCATCCAAAGGGTAAAATGTTGAGCAAATACTTGACTTACGTGGCAACAGTGTCAAAAGAGAGAATCCCTATCACTATTAAGAATTGGAAGGAAGTTGACATAAAGTTGAAGGAAGAACTCTGGGAGGAGATAAAGGTACAACTTAGGTTCAAAGTAAAAAAAAATCTTTTTGAATATAATTTCACATTTAATTATAGTGTAATTATTTGGAATGAAGCAATTTTGGGGCATAAAGACAGAAAGAGGGTACAAGCATGCAAAAAAGAAAATGAATGTAGCATGGAAAAATTTTAAGAGTGATCTCGTAAATGATTACATGAGGGCAGACAAAGAACCATTCAGCAAATACAATTGGATAAGCTCACAATGTTGGGAAGAATTTGTGAGGCAAAAGTCGACGCCAGAGTTTCAGGTACTATTTAATCAAATCATTATTTATCATATCTTTTCTTTATTTCTTTTTTATACCTAACATGCATGTTTCCTTTGATTGCAGAAATTAAGTGAGACTAATCGCGAAATGTGCAAGAGGAATGACAACCCACACCGCTTAGGATCCCGTGGATACGATGTGAAAAAACGCTTGTGGAATAAAAAATTCAAAGAGAACTCTGCTGATTTGGCACCTATCCTAGATATAAAGGATCAAAGAAGCCAATTTTATGTATTGGGACGAATGGTAACAACACCAGATGGGACTCTTGAGGCCCCTCCAAAGACCCAAGCTCTAATAGAGACCATTGTAAGTGATTCTGGTTTCCTACAGTTTTTGCAGCAGTGACTGAACTATCTATACACTATTTTACTGATTTGACCTGGTTTCATAGTGTTTTGGTTTTCATGTTTTTTTTTTTGAAAAAATAATCTGGCTTGCTTAGACAGCAAACTGCAAAGAAGTAAGTAGAAACAAAAATAAAATAAAAATTAGAATAGGTATAACATTATCACTTATTACCTATGGCCTTAATGTCTCGTGTCTAAATTCCTTGACATAAAGATATTTTAATGTAAAAGATTTCAGCCTAATTAATCTACAGAAGTAAAGTATTCAACAAAATTTCAGCTCTAATGATGCTTGTAATAAACTTAAAAAGGGTAAAGAGAATCATATATATGCTTGATTTTGGGCAACTTATCCAACCTTCTTGACATTTTGTTTTCTTTATTTTTTTTTAATTATTAATTCTTGTTGACAATTTGTTAATTCAATTCAAAGTCATAACTATAAGTATTGGATGTTGGAAACCAGGACAAGTTGCAAACAAAATTTAATCCAACATACACATTCAACATACTCTTTAATCTAATTCTCATTTCTTATATATTTTCAACAGAAAGACACACAACAAAAGGTCGACTCGGGGGACCTCGAAGTAAGTGGCTCGAGTGATGTTCTCACGCTTTCTCTAGGGAACCCGGAACATTCAGGTCGGACGAGGGGTCTTGGGGCGCACGTGACTAGGCAACAAGGCTTCAATATCCTTAGGGCGCCGAGAAAGAGGGGATTTAACCAAGCTGATATGAAGGCTTTTGCGGAGGAGATACAGAGACAATGTTACGCAAAAGTGAGGGAGGAGCAGGAGCAAATGTTTGAGCAATTAAGGGATATGCGGGCCGAAATACTTGCGCTCAAAATGCAACAAGCTGCGCCAGATCAAATAAGTCCGGGGTTCCGTCGCAGCAGTCAACATTCCAATGCAGTTGCAGCAAGCCCTTTGGATTCGATTCAGGTATTTATCAAATGACATATGTGATGCTAGTACCCCTTTGATCTTTTTGCAATTTTTCACTCATAGCCTTTTAAGACAAAAAAACCTGATCAATAAACCCCATAATAGCATAGTATAAGCACAGAAAATGCCCAAATGACCTGCTGGTACAGATCAGTCAGTGCTGGCTGATCTGAAAGTCAAATCAAAAATCTGTTTGAATAGGAAGATAGAGGATAAAAAAACAATCAATTTAGACTCAAATTTTGCATCTTTCTGATTTTTCTACTATTTTCTAGCCATTTTCAAAGTTGGATGTCAGAAAATGAGAAAACTGCAACATGCATATTTGCATTTACACCCCTCTGTCCATTTCTTCCCTTAAAAATAGAAATAAAAAGCATAAAATCTTCAAACTTCATGCATTCATTCTTGATGTGTTATATTACAAGAATAACATAAAAATCATACATGTCATTGATGAAATTCAAGAGAAATGGAAGAAAAGTGATGAGAATTTCATGTCTCTTACTCAAACCCGAAACCCAATATCAAGTTTATACCCGAATTCAATGCCATGCCCAAAATTAAATCCCTTTCAACCTTGATACCTTCCAGAAACACTTAAACTATAACACTTCGACCTCAAATACCCTTCCCAAGTCAAAATACCATGAATATTAGCAAATACCCTTCCCATATGTATATCTTCATGAATATTAGCAAATGACATATGTGATGCTAGTACCCCTTTGATCTTTTTGCAATTTTTCACTCATAGCCTTTTAAGACAAAAAAACCTGATCAATAAACCCCATAATAGCATAGTATAAGCACAGAAAATGCCCAAATGACCTGCTGGTACAGATCAGTCAGTGCTGGCTGATCTGAAAGTCAAATCAAAAATCTGTTTGAATAGGAAGATAGAGGATAAAAAAACAATCAATTTAGACTCAAATTTTGCATCTTTCTGATTTTTCTACTATTTTCTAGCCATTTCCCCACACCAACTGGTATTATTTTATTTACAACTAAAACTTGATAGCATTTTCTTCAATTAACAAATGTATTACATTGTTTAACTTAGTTTTTTTTTTTTCTGTTTTGTCGAATGTCTAGGTAATCTCACCTTGCTATCTCACTTGTAAAGTTGGAGAGGAACACATCAAGATGGTAAACGCTAGGGTTTGGCCGAGGAAGACGGACGAACTTATCCACTGTGTGCCTCTGTTAGAGGACCACATGAAAGTGCAGGTGGATTCTACTGTTCACGAAATGTATCTCAAGTTTCCTCTCCCAACTAACATTAATAAGGATTATGTCAATATCGAAGACACATTGGGAAGTTTCATTCAATGGCCCAAAGATTCGATTGTTTTGGACGAGGTAAAATTGTTTTTTAAATTTTCAAATATTTTAGATAATTCTAATTAATCCGCATCTATAATACTTTGAGCATATGCTGCTTTTGGACCTGTTGTTTCTTTTGGACCTGTTGTTCCTTTCATATTTTGGACCTGTTTTTGGACCTGTTTAACAGAACTGTAGCAGAACTGTTTTGGACCTGTAGCAGAACTGTTTTGGACCTGTAGCAGAACTGTAGCAGAACTGTTTAACAGAACTGTTTTGGACCTGTTTTGGACCTGTCAGTCTTTACTGTTTAACAGAACTGTAGCAGTTTTTAGGTCCAAATATCATAATGTTGCATCGTTCAATCATAACCAGAGAAAGAGGAACATAAAAAAGATAGGATGAGATATAAAGGAAATGCACTAACATTTGTAGTATTCACTTAAATACTGTAGTTTTGAAAGCATGATACTTTTGTCCAAGACAAAGTTTATACCAAGTTTCATCAGTTTTACCAGAAAAATTACCATGTCTTAACCAACAGAAAAAACCCTAATCATCTCTCATTACATTAATCCAATTATTTTTATTTAACAAGTTATTACTTGTTCTAGTATATAGACCAAGGTGATTCAATGCCCGAGTCGGTATCTAATGAAGTTGCAGAATCCATGCATCGTAAGATGCTTATTTCAAAGAAAAGTTTAGCGAATGTGGGACCTGAGTTCAGAGCCATACATGAGAGGGTGATGAGAGAACCGCTTGATAAGAATGAGTTCCTCTTGAAAATTAAGGAGGGTGTCTTACAACCTCAGCCCATGTTAATTAACTTAGCGTTTGACGACTTGAAGGATCTAGCGAAGCAAGAAAAGCTCGATGTTTCAATAATATCCATCTGGATTATGTGAGTTTGTTTAACTTCATACGGATAGTGATTAATTTTACAATTTACTCATTTCTAACATTTATGTAATGATTTTCAGATTTCTGAAGAGACATGTCACCGATCTAGGTCGCGAGGCTGACGTTGGTTTTTTGAACCCTAGTATGATATCTCAGTTACTTTTTGATACTGACAAGGTGGCCGCTTCAAGCTACTTGCTTGATTCGTTGAAAAATATGCAAGAGAAAAAATTTATCCTGGCACCATACATTCAAGGGTATGATTGTAGTAGTGGTCACTGGTTGCTTCTAATTTTTGTGTTGCGCGATAATATGGTGTATGTTATCGATTCTCTACCGCCAAAGGAACCAGATTACGATATCATGTGGCATTTTAAAGAGTGAGCAATAAATCTTACATTTAGTCTAATTTCATTTACTTACAATTAACCAATGTACTATTTGATGGTAATTACTAATTAATTCATTGATATTTAATAATTTCAGCATTTTTGAATCTTATGTGGAGGCTGGAGGAGTGCACAAGGAGGGATCAAAGGAATGTGTGTGGAAATACATTAAGGTGCGAACTTGTACACTCTATTTTAATCTGATAATTGATTTTTTCAAATTCCTAAGGGAATCCTTGTAGAAGTAGAACCTACTGATATCCTCAAGACTCAAGAGTCAGGTTCATGGTTCTGCCTTGTTTAAAAAATAACCTACTGATATCATAAAAAAATAACATATATATCACTTCGTATTTCAGACTAGAGGAAATTAATCTGCATTGTTCTGCCTTGTTTGTTTCTTATTTGAATACTAGTCCATATATGGTACTCAAACATGCTATAAATCTTATTTGAATACTAGTGCATTGTTCCACTGTAACAGAATTCCAATCATCTGAAATTAGCTTATAAATCTTGCAAGTCAAACATGCTAACTAGATTTACTTAAACCTGAAACGATCAACATTTGAAATGACCAATAAAGAAATATACTCCAAGGTCCAGAAACCATTTCTTAAGAGCAAACTTAATTGACCCTATCTGATCTGGTCCTGATCTTTTCTTTTCCTGCAACGCTACCAGTATCTCTCTTTTGTATGGAATTGGGCATCTAATCAATTGTTCGTTTTACAAAGCGGGGCTCATTCTGTTAATAGTAAAAAGGTCATGTAGCTAGGTTACTTGAAATAAAAGAAATAAAAAAGAAGGTTCACCATAAATGAGATATTTAGCAAATGAGTAGAGCTCAGTCAGTCATGCATTGCAATGCTTGTTTTTATCAGCCCACAGTACTCTTTTTCTATCTTGTTTAATTTTATATATTGATTTTGATAGTTGAGCGATTATTGATATCATTTCATATTTAAATAGAATAAGAAAAAAAAAGTCTTCTATATATATAAATAACCATTCAGGTGTTTAAAAAGTCTTCTATATATATAAAAAAAGTCTTCTTGAGGATATCAGGTGCAATTAAGATGTTTCAGAGTTGCAAACAAAATTTACTTATGCTGAAACTTTATATTTGGTGATATCAGGTGCAATTAACCATTTCAGAGTTGCAATTAACCATATCAGGTGCAATTAACCATTGCAAGACAAGTTGCAAACAAAATTTACTTATGCTGAAACTTTATATTTGGTGAAGAACCTCTTTTATTGCTTGCTTGTACTTACATTAACCATTTCAGAGTCCTAAGCAAGAAGGTGGGAAGGTGTGTGGATTTTACGTCATGAAACACATGCAAGACCTAGTCACTACGCAATTTGATGTTTTTCCTGATGTATGTATTTTACAATTGAACTTGATTTAATTTTCATATAACTTGGATAAAATTAACTTAATATGTACTCATGCAGTGTGATTTACCGACAAAAAAGTATACATCGACGCAACTTCATGCAATAACAAGACAATGGTGTAGATTTTTCTTGGACAACTACTAATCTATTTACAAGACATGTAATGCTTTGTATATTTTGTTATATTTGCATATTTTGTTCATATTTTAGTTCTATATTTTGTTTATATTTATCATGTAAATTTTGTTATAGTTTGTTTCTTGGTGAATGAATCTATTATGTTGTGTTTTTTGGTGAATGAATATATTATGTTCTCTAAATTATTTGTATGATATATTGTTTAACATCAATAAATGTTAAATAGTAATATATGGCTAGCAAAAATTTGGAGGCTAGCCCAAATATAAATAGAACCATGCCGAAATTTTTGTATCAACACTGACAGTTATAAAGCTAACACTGACTGTTTTTAATATTTATACTGACGTTTTCAACACCAACACTTACTCTTTTAAAGAGTCAGTGTTAGTTCTCAACAGTGACGCTTTAAAAATAGTCACTGTTGGGCCCAACACTGACTGTTATTTAAGAGTCAGTGTTGGTATTCAACACTGACTGTTTTTAAAGAGTCACTGTTGAGAACCAACACTGACTGTTTTTAAAGAGTCAGTGTTAGTGTTCAACAGTGACTGTTTTTAAAGAGTCAGTGTTGAACACCAATACTGACTGTTTTTGGAGCGTCAGTGTTGGCGTTCAACACTGACTCTTTAAAAACAGTCAGTGTTGAATACTAACACTGACTCTTAAATAACAGTCAGTGTTGAGCCTAACACTGACTGTTTTTAAAGAGTCAGTGTTGAACGCCAACACTGACGCTTTTAAAAACAGTCAGTGTTGAACCCAACACTGACTGTTTTTAGAGCGTCAGTAAAAGGTAACCTTCACTGGCGCTGGCTTTACTGACGCCGCTGTAACAGTCGGTGTAGGGGTATTTTAACAGTCAGTGAAGGGGGTTTTTGTACTAGTGAAGCACATACCTATCCTTAGCCGAATTGTGATACAACTCCACTTTTCACAGTGCCATTAAAACAACACTCTTACAGGCACTCCACGGAAGCTACAGCCCCCACCCACCCAATTAGTTTTGGGTAGTGTACCCGAAAGCAATGTGGAGGTAGTAAATGAAATGCTTAAAGACAGACAAAAGGCCTTATCTCAACTCAAAGAAAATATATTGAAAGCACAACAAAGGATGAAGAAGTCTGCAGACGACCATCGCACCGAGCTCACATTCAACAAAAGGGATTGGGTTTATTTGAAGCTACAGCCCTACAAGCAACTCTCTATTGCTGTAGTTAAGAATCAGAATCTCAGACCTAAGTTCTATTGTCCCTAGTGTGTGCTACATGGAATCAGTACAGTTGCTTATTGTTTAAATCTGCCAAGCAACTCGACTATACGTATCCCAATTAAAGGACAAGTGGAGAGTGAGCAGCTCTTGTCGCCAAGACTGCCATTAGGGGGACTTACTAATAATTTACAGATTTCCCCTCAGGAAATACTGGCACGAAGGATAGTAAAAAAGTAGAACAAAGTGGAACCCCAATTATTGATCCGCTGGAATTATTGAACCCCAATTGCTGAAATCGGACAGTTTCGGCCGAATTCGACGAAAAAATCATAGAAGGAAAAATCGGTATCGGGATCGGGATCGGCACCGAGCGATCCCGATCCGGATCGGAAAAATCGGTCGGGATCGGCCGAATCGGATTGGAAAATCGGACTTTTTTGGCAAAAGTTTGTTTTACACTAAAAATATAGAAAAAAATTGATAAAAAAATTTAGAAAAATTATTACAATCAAATAATCTACTAATACAATATAATACAACCATTACAACTAAATGGATATATAGAAATGAGTTGAAATTGATATATAGAAATGAGTTGAAATGAATATATAGAGGAATATATAGAAGTAAGTTGTAGTTTTAACCAAGAAAGATTGTGTGGTGTGGTAGAGTTGTATTTGGTCCTCATGCCTGAAGGGCGCGAGTTCGAATCACAGAGAACGCAAATTTTTTTTTTTGAGTTTGGTTAATTAGCGATTTCGGCCGGAACGGCCGGAATTTAACGAAATCTTCAATAACCGTGTAAATCGGCCTAAAATCGGATCGGTACCGTCCGATCCCGATCCGGAACGGCTGATTCCGCTCCGGAACGGCCTATTTTGCCTTCTATGGAAAAAATCACCTACCGTGTAACACAGTCAGAAATCGGTTCGGTACAGTCCGATTCCGATCCGAATTGGCCGATTATGGTCCAGAACAGCCGATTATTCCTTCTATTAATATCCTGCTAAATACTTCCGTAGGGTTAAACCTTAGAAGTATATATTTTTAATTCCATTTCTGCATCATGACTATGATTAGATCGGGGTTGAAGGCAAGGCAAGACAGTATGCATGTTTATGTTATTAATTAAACACGTAATTTTTTTCCAGGATGGCGCATGATGATGAAGGCACGTTTCGAGTCAACATCGCTAAGCAGCCAAACATCACCCCGAGCCCAGAAAAGGAGCTGAAGAAGAACATCTTAATAATATTCATGCTGGAGTATATTGCCAGTTTCCTCGGACTAGTGAAGTCTCTGTGGGTGCCGGTGATGTGGCCGAATAATCATCTTGGGTTCATCACCCTTATATTGCTCTTAGAGGGCATCCACGCGTACTTGCGCAACAGAGAGCTTGTATTGTACCGCATGCATAACATGAAACAATTGCCCAACCCAATTTGTTTCTTCAGCTGGCTATTGTACTGGCTTGACCTCATCTCTGTAATTACTTCTGGTGTTCTCTCGGTGATCGGGCTAGCCTATTTGTTGCACCACGATAGCAGAAATAGAGTTGAGGTACTGGTTTTTTTTGTGTTTTATGCCATAACAATCTCAGAGGTACTGGTGTTCCTTGCAGCAAGGGCCATTTGGAAATGGAAGGTGAGTTACTGCAGATTGCTCGAGAAAGTGAAACACGAATGCGGACTCGAAAAGTCTGACATGGACTCAATTAAGAGATTCTCCTATGATATGCATTCTAAGTGCGTGGAAGATTGGAAAATTATTGATATGCTAAAAACTGACCCAGTCACCTATGCCGGAGATCTCCTTGTTTCAAACTTGAGTGAAGATCAATTGGTGGCAGCTAGAATTTTGAAGGCGCTCTCGGCCCATCCACACTTGTCTGATGCTGCAGTTCGTAAGATCGGAACATCAAAGGTTCTGATTGAGCGGCTGATCCAGATGTTAAATTCAAACCTGTTTGAAGAAAATATCAGATGCATGGCAGCCGTGATTGTTTCCGAGTTAGCTGGTAAGGAGCCAAATGTGCTGCTTGTGGCGGGAATGGACAAAGCGTTGAAGTCCGCAAATTATTTGCTGGGACCATAGAAGGCAAAATCGGCCGTTCCGGAGCGGGATCGGACGTTACCGATCCGATTTCAGGCCGATTTACGCTATTATTGGGGATTTCGTTAAATTTCGGGCGTTCCGGCCCAATTTCGGGCGTTCCGGCTTTATTTCAGCCAAATTTCGTCTGTTTCGGACTGAAATAGACCGATTCCACCGAAATGGCCGAAACGCGAATTAACCCAACTCAAAAATTATTTTTGGTGCTCGCTGGGATTCGAACTCGTGCACTCCAGCGCTGGAGCCGAACACAACTCCACCACAACACAGCATCTTTATGCGATTCCATCTTTTATTTCAAAAAAATAATGAAAATAAAATACTAGGTCAATTTATGATGGGAGACGGATAAGAATTTTAAAATCATAGCATTTGGTATATATGATTGGATTTTGTATGTAAGAAGAACCAAGTACTAAATATTCAAGAGTGTTAAACATACTTATTGTTTGTTTTATGCAAACAAGGCCGATCCCCGTCAATTCTAGATGTTCCCAACATAAATTAATTCATAATTTTATCTGATTTGTTTTATGATTGATTTTTTTATCTGATTCATTAAAAAACTGAATCCTAATTATTCTTTATTTTTAATTGAAGATGGATGTGTAGAATAAACTGTATATAGTGATAAAAAGATGATTTGAATCCAAAATCAAAAGAGCGATAAACTAATTGGATAAAAAAAAGGGAAGGAGAATAACTTTCTATTAATAGGGTTATTTCTTAAAATTCATGATTAGAAGTTTGAGCAAACCATGACTTATTATAAGATATAATTCTAAATATGAACAGAGAAGTCTTATATTACTTTCTTTTATCAAATACACCTAGCAAACATGAAATTCGAGTGAAAAAAAAAATAAACAGGAGAGAAAGAGAGAAACTGACAAATCGATGCTGTCTTTCTTGATCTCGTCTTAAAAGAAGTGAAAATCCCCGCCATCTGATCTGGTCTTTCAATAGAACGAACCAATGCATCATCTTATGCGTCACGCTTCCTCATTTATACTTCATGATTAACCTTTAAAAGTTCTATTTAACAAAATTTCTGAAGTATGGATCTTTCGTAACATCTGATATGATGTCACACCCCGACAACAGAGCCGACAACCCGCCACTAAAATATGGATCTTGTCTAAAGTGTGTCACTATACACACCGATTTGGTTTACAATTAAAAGCTAGGGATCAAGTATTACATGGTTCACAAATTATAGTCCTCATATTTATTATATCAATTTCATGGTTCAGTTCATGTGAAGTGGTCGTTTTATATTGATATCAGGGTTCCTGTCATGTTATGTATCATGCATGTATAAATTTCAGAATATAGAAGTTATGGTCAGCTTCATAAATTATGCAAAATATTTATACACCATGTAACTCTAAAACAACTACCATAAATTGACAGTACGATTACCAACATCCAAGTACATATAGTCTAATTACCATAAAAAATTTATATTTCTCCTCGGCTTTGCATCTCTCAAAAATAACAATTCTAATTGGCCCCTAGTTGTCTCCTAAATCCACTCGTCAAAGTTGGTGGCCTTGTGCAAAAAAAAAAGTTGGTGGCCTTGCACGACTTGACTGCAGCAGTCAAGATTTAAAAAAAAAACAAAAATATTATGTTGCCTTTCAAGGGTCACGGGCACTTCATAACCACAGTTGATTTTATATTTAATTTTTTGCTGCCCGAGCTCCTGCCCATATTGCCCCCGGCCTCTTCTTCTCCAATCAGCGATTTAACCAAGTCAAAATAACTAATTTCGTCCTCAAATCCTTACCATCCTAATTTCACAGGCTCACATCATGAGAATCGGTTCAAATCGTGAGAATGGGTCCGATTTGGACAAAAACTCGGCCAATTCCGCCGATTCTGCTGACTTTCACCGCAAAACTCACCCACAGCGTAACTCGGTCAAAAATCGGCTCAGCCTGGACCAATTCTGGTCTAACTCGGCCGAGTTTGCCTTCTATGCAGAAGAATCAAGTGAATGGGCCAAATTTATTTAAAATTCATTAAGTTTTTATTTAAAATTGTTAGTTGAGAAACAAAAAGCTTCAATTAGACCGTAGCTTGGAACATAAGAGTTTTGAGGCAAAGTCCATCCCTTTTCATTGTCCGATTTACAATATTGTTCCTATTTTTTTTTAATGCAAAATTAAGTATTTTTCAAAAAATATAAATTTTCGATTCAATTGGTTCACACGATTCCGATTTTATGGTTAAATTAAAGAGCAATAAACTAATTCGTTAGAAAAATGGAAAAACAATATATATCTTTCTATTAATTGGGTTAATTCTGAAGTTCCGTGATTACAATTTCGAGCAAATCACGGCCGATATTAAAAGATCTAATTGAAAATAAGAACAGAAAAGTCTAATTTTTTTTATGAATATAGTTTCTTTTCTTCAAATTTTGACTGAAAATGAAAAAAAATAAAATAAAGAAGAGAGAGAGAGAGAGAAACTGACTGTGGGATGGGCGGAGGAGGAGAGCAGCCTGTTTTAAGCATTAGGATTGAGAGAGAGGACCAGGGGGGTCTGTTTATATAATTGGACATTTCTGACCATTTGTTCCTCATTCAATAACTGGACACTTCTAGGAAATAATTGACAAATCTATCGGCAAGTGGTCAACTCTTAGCGCGATATTCGATGCTTACCACGCGGTTCTGGCTTTGTCACACAAGAAGGCCCTGTTGGGCAGCCCCGTCCCCACAGGAAATTGATGGGATTTCAGACTAATTCCCAAATAAATTACAGCAAAGATTGAGATGAGACGGTAGCACTAGGACTAAAAGAGAGGTCTGGGTTTTTTGGAAGCAAAGATTATTTCATTAGGATTGAGAGAGGTGTGTTTTCCCGAAAGTGACCATTTTGAAGGGTGGGGGTACGGGTCGCCAAATTCTGATACAAAACAAAAACTTTGGTCACCAAAGTCAAAACAGACGTGCGACACTTTATTTTGAGATACGACAAAGAAATACTAATCTAATTAATTCTCTTAAATTTTTATTTCCAATAATGAGATCCGAGTCGCTTATTTTTAATCCGGCAAGAATCTCAAAGTAGATATTTGCGCATTCGAACTAAAGAATAATTTTTTTTTTTTTTTTTAATCTTTGCAGAAGCTGTGCAACCGTGACTCGATGAGAGAACTGAAGAATACTCTTTAAGTCTTAATCACCGCTTGCATCAGCGCTTGCATCAGCCCGCCGGCTCATTAGACTTTTTATTTTGAGGAGTGCTATTCTACACGCAAGAATTGTAATACCTGTTTTACCCTTTCAATAACCTGAGTCAATAAATTGTTAATTTCTCTCTCTTCTATTGGGACTTTTTCTTTTTCTTTTTTTGAAAATTTGGTAGTGACTACCAAGACTATATGATAAATTTGTTTACAACATTCGATCCTAATTATTATTACAATAATGCTAAGTTAGAACACCAGTAGAATTTGTAATAAACTCGGTGTCTCTAATAGTCCCACTACCCTTTTGTTTCCTTTTTCACAGCAGCTCGTTTTGCAACTAGTCATTGTGGTAGCTTCTTTTCTCTAAAAATTACTTCATTGCGCTGCCTCCATAGCGACCACAAAACAGACATGAAATAAACACGCCAAACCTGCTTAGTTTGCTTATTTCGACCCATGGTATTGCAGTAAAGATTAAGCGATATTTCCCAAGTGTCACACACCGTGTCTTCAATTTTAATAAAATAAAATACTTGGCTTAAATTCAGATATGTTCATTGTGTTTGTGGATCTTTCGTGCTTAACATATAAAAATGTTACAGACAATTAACAAAACGAAAACCAAGTGACAAATTAAAGCCAAAGTTAAAAAATAAAATAAAAGACTGGAAAACCGAGCGACCCTCTGGAGAAAAACGAGCGACAGGCAGCGACTCGGCTGGCGGCACTAAAGGCAGCGAAGTCGAAAAATGAGCGACCCATCTTGAGAAAAACGAGCGACAGGCAGCGACTTGGCTGGCGGCATTGAAGGCGATAATAAAATCCACCACCGAATCAGTGATCTTCCGGCGCAAGGCTGAGATAGCAGCTTTCAGACGCGACTCGTATGCACAGGTCCTCACTGCGGCCATCAAGAGGGTTTTCTGAAAAGTCAATTGCATGAAAATCTTTTTGCCGACGGCCCAGATTAGTCAATTTGCCCATTAAGATGTACGATCCAGATTAGTCTGTTTTTATGTCCTTTCAGTGGGTTTGTCTTTTCTATATATATTAAAAGATCTCTCTGTAATGTATTGAACCGACTTTGAGATAGTGGATTTTGTTTTGGCGAGCGGCCGTGGGTTTTCTCCCCTCTAGGGTTTCCCACGTAAAAAATCTGTGTGTTCTGATTTTGATTCTTATCTCAATTTTCTTTCTCTCTTTGTTGTGTGATTGCTCTCTGGTACTCATCTCCTCTCAACATGTTTTACCCATTCAATAACCTGAACTGAATTGGTGTCATCATTCCACTTTATCATGACCAAAAGGAAAATGAAAGTCATAACCAATTAATGAATTTCTTTTTCTTTTTCTTTTTCTTTTTCTAAAAGACATAATTGGTATAACGTAAGAAGTTGATTTAATTTGTCTGATAACAAATGAGCAAATTGGTTATCATTTACATGGGTAAAAAAAGAAAACACAAGATTATGTATTGTAATTAGAAAGACAATAGTTTAGATACTTGAATCTACAAAAGGGATGGTGCACAGGGGTAGAAAATACAAGATTTCTCTATTGTAAATAGAGGGATATCTTCTGTATTGTAAATAGAGGGATTCATATAATTTTAGGTTGTAAATTACTTCTTTATTTAATAAAATAAATACTTGGCTTAAACTCAGATATGTTCATTGTGTTTGTGGATCTTTCGTGCTTAACATATAAAAATGTTAGAGACAAATAACAAAATTAAAACCAAGTGACAAATTAAACCCAAAGTTAAAAAAAAAAAAAAAATAAAATAAAATATATGAGCACTACTCTGAAGCATGTGATTGCTTGATTATGCACATATTACAATGGGAGCTAATTTTAACACTATCCAGGAACCTATTTGAAAATAACCTTGTTTTTTTTCCTCAATTTGATCCGTCAAGTATGTGAGCCCAGATGCGTTCAATTGTATGATACAAAAGGTTTCAATTCATATTATACTGTGAAGAATGCATCAGAGCTCGCTAATTAATACATCCACTATGCTTCAATGGCTACAAGAAGCATCAAGAGGTACGGTCAATTCAGAAGGGAGAGGAAGCGTTCTGATTATATTTTAAGATTCGTGCCACTAGCTGACGTAGCGCCTGATGATTTATTCAGAAATCCGGATCGGTACCGCCCGATTCCGTTCCGGATAAATCATCTTAAGAAGGCCTCCCCCCGCTTAGGGGTGTTTCCAATTAAGGAGAGCAAAACATAAATTTAAGAAGAAATAAGTAGTAGGGGTAAAATAGGAATTTAAGAAGAAAGTATGCCTTATTTTTAATTTTTTTAAGACTTGGTAATGAAATTAAATGTTAGGGTTAATTTCTCACATACTCTCAAAAAGTTCCCTAATTTCTTATTTACTTCTCAACACTTAGATATATCTAATTTATTCCTTAACTCTTTAAAGTTATTTCCTTTTTACCCATAGAGTTAATTATCCATTGCCAGAATATATATTTTCCTATTGTACTCTTGTGTGGACCCTTTAATCAAGCAATCAGATTATTTGATTACCCTTGCGCGGGCCCTATGATCAAAGCACATTTGAGAGATACTCTGGCACTTTGGTTCAAAGTCTGATTTATGGCGTAGTTCAAATTTTCCAAAAATAAACAAGGATAGAGCTTAATCATAGAACCCTGGGTCAAAGTCAGGAGAGATGTCCATTTCATTACGATTTCTCACAAGTTGCTTCCAATTCTTTCGGTAGTTTGAACCTTTGAATCTCTGAACAACTCCCGAGGCCCGAGGCCCGAGCCAATTACATCCACTCAGTCCTTAGAATAGCACACCAAAAATTTGGCAGAAGCCGCCAAGTTCTCAAAAACCTACAGCCAGGTTCTCTCAAAAAAAAAAACAAAGAAAGAAAGAATTGGCATAAGCTGCCAAAGTTCTTTAGGCTCATTGAAAGAGAAAGCTCACCACCGAAAAACCTATCATTAAACAGTTTCAACTCAAAAAAAGAAACAATATTGTGACTTTTCTTTTCATGGGGCCCGCGATTTGAAGAATTCAACCAAAAGTCCAAAACAAATTTAAGGGTCTGATAGGAACACAACAGTTGTTGGAGTTCAATTGATTTCAATTCAATAGTATTCAATAGAAATGATTTTTAATTGAATTTTCTTGATCGGAATATAAATAGAAAAGAATTGAATTCATTTCTAGTTTATGATTGGAAAGTCTATACAAAAGAAGAAAACGATTTCACTTTAAATGAAAATAACACTTTTATCCTTGTTCTTGCTTAAGTGTTTATTTTGTTAAGAAGCAAAAGGAGGGCAGCGCTGGAAAAAAAAAAGTGCCAGTTTTTAGCGGAATGAATTCCCGCCGAATCTCATCAATTTTCACGGGAAAATTTTGGGGCAAAAATTTCCCTCCAAATTGCGGGAAGTGAAATCGTTTACCGCCGCTGATTGGGTTCCGATCAGAAAATTTTTAACGACGTCAATTCTATTTCGCGTTTTAGACGGGGAATTAGCGTTCCGATCAGAGGATAAGAGACCCCCGCAGAAAGTCTGACTTTTCAAAGGCAGATATTTTAATTTTGGTCAATATTTCAGATTCTAACTCTCCTTGAACAATTTATTTATTTCTCGAAATTGAAAATAATAATGTATTAAAAAAAGATTAATTGTTTTTTTCTTCAATAAATAATAATTTAGTTCCATGACCGTTCTACACTTAACGGTTAAACCCCCTCGGCCATATAAAATCCTCAATTTTCATTATTAATATTCATAAAAAAATTAAAACTTAATTGATAATATTCAATTTAATAATTAACTGATTTAAATAATTATCAAATAAGACGATTAGATTGTCCTCAGACTGATTAAATAGGTTTGGTGTCTCAAAATACAAGGCATCATGTTAGAGGCAGAACTAGAATTTTTGTATAAAGGAATTGAAAATTAAAATGCACAATGTGGTGAGTGAAATTTGAACTCAAGACATCTCACAACAAAATAGAACTTAAACTACTAGACTACAAGTAAACATTATTATTGAGAGCGACTAGACTATATAAAAAGTGTTGAGTATTTTAGATATAAGAATTTTGTACTCTTTTTGCCTTTAATATTTATAAACCTTCGTACTCAATGAATAGGTTAGTTGCAAGCGCACAACCTATCAATTGTAGTATTTAGGTGTCGATCCGCAGGGAGATAGGGAAATACCAATTTTCAATAAAGAAAACTACTTCTAAAACAAAACAATAAAAGTAAAGGAGGGGGGGTTTGTTCTAAAATCCTAAGGTTGGGTTCAATACCCGAAAGAGAGGAATTTTAAACAATAAATGTAAATAAAATAAAGAGAAGAAAGATTGGTTTGTTTTCAAGTTTAAGGAGATCTAGGGGCATTCGGTCTAAAATTCCTTGCTAATTCTATTTATTCGGTTTGTTTGAATTCATGTTTGATTTGATGAGGTTTCTAACCTATGTTAGCCTTTAGAACAAATATTAATACAAATACTTCGGCTAGATGGATTAATGTGCCTCGAATTCTAGGGCTGTCACTAACCTAGAGGGATATTTAATCTCATGCTTCAAAGAATATATCGATATTTGTTCTAAGGTGTCCTAATTAAGATTTGCTTTCACCTTTCGGTCCTTCACCAAAATCCTAACCTTAATTTCTATAGTTCCGATTGGATATCAAAGTACGGTCGCTTATAATCCAATCCTAAGGTGTGTCTTTATGGTTTCAATTAGTACTCTCCTACTTGACCAATGTCGGAATTTAATAAACTTAAAGCAGAAAAACACGATCAACGCGATTTCAAACTACTTCAATTCAATAAACCCTAACCAGGTGAACTCAAAGGCTAAGTACTAATGAAATTCATAAAGAATAAATCACAGAAATTAACAATCAAATCCGATAACACAATTATAATAAAAACAAATATCCGAATAAGCTAGAATTAAACAAGTTCATGCATTGACCTAAACCCCTAGAAAGAGAACTACTCTCTCTTGGAGAGATCCATAACAAAGATTGGCAAAAACAATAAGAAATGAAATAAAGAAATATTTACACCCTTTCTTAGATCCAAAACCTCGATCTTGCCGACTCCTTACTTGAATCTTCTTCTTCTCCTTCCTTGAAACGCCTTCGAGAATTTCTGCAGGATCTCTCTCTCTCAATTTGTGGAAAATGGATATAATAATGGATCCTCATGTGGCATCCTTAGCCTTATATAACATTTTCTGAACTTGGAGATCAAGTCGTTTTATTTTCGGCGACCACTAAGCCTACTAACTTCTATATTTCTAATTCTGTGATTCTGAACTTGGAGACCAAGTTATTCTAATTTTGGCACCCACTAAGACCACTAACTTTCCATATTTAGCAGTTTTTCAGGCTGATGCGACCATTGATGCGGCTGTACAGAATTATACATTCCGAATTTGGATTTGTTTCCTTCATGAAAGTTGTAGATCTCTTTGTCCTGGTTCTGTCAAGCTTTGAATCACCCAAATCGGAGTTCGTATGACTAAGATATGGCCAAAATACGAACTGTGTGTCGGCTGAGTGCGGGTGGTGCGGCCCGAGTGCGTCCGCACTGCGCTCGGAATTTTCTGTTTTCTGTGTCTGATGGCTGAGTGCGCCCGCACTCTGGGTCAGTGCGTCCGCACTGGGCTCGGTTTCTCCTGTTTTGCTCTGAAATTCAAACGGGCATAACTCATGATCCGTAACTCCGTTTTCAGTGTTCTACCACTTTTCGGAAAGCTTGCGAGAAGATCTACAATTTGCTCCATTTCCTGTAACTTAAATAGACTTCGGCAGTAACTTGATTCTTGGATATATTTCATTCTATTCTCTACTAAAATACAAGATATTTGGTGCTATTATGTGATAAAAACTAGATCGAATGTGTATATAATTTAGACCTATCAAAAAGTTTTGAAAAATATAATTTAATTAAATTTCAATATAAATAACTAAAATTTTCAAATCAAAGGGGTGGCCTAGCCACCTTTCCAATGCATTGAGATCCGCCCCCTGCATCATGTACATAATTGCTCTTGTTATCTCATTAGACAAGTGTGTGATAATTTTTACTTAATTACTTAATGGAGTATAGATTATGCAAGTATAATTATATTACAAGATTTTTGTCTTGAATAAAATAGAATCATATTTACTTAACTGAGATTATTAAATGACAAATAACATGTTTTAAATGATTTTAAAAAAATTGAAAAAAATGAAGTCATGACCAATCGATGATCAATCGATTCAAAAATTTCTTAAATGTTATTAAAAAAAGTGGAAGAAATAACTCCCAATATGAATATCAAGTATCTAAATAAATGTGGCAAGTATGTGTCTAAATAAATTTAGACTTCTATACGTAAAATAACATAAAAAAGATGCATACAATAAATAAGGCAGACTATTTAATCGGAGATTGATATTCAACTCGAATTTTAATCTTTTAATCAAAACTGTTGGCAGATCAGGTTATCTACATGCTTAATAAGAGAGATTGTGTGTGTGTGATTTGTTAGAGTTATCTTCTCCTTGTTTGAGTAAAATGTTAGTTTGAAATGTTATTTTTAAATAAGAGGAGGGTTCCAATGCCTCAATTTTTCATGCCTCCACCATGCCTCCATTTTTTAAAACTTTAATAACTCAAAATTTAAAACTTAAAAGTCAAAAATAAAACCGTTGGATATGATCTATATCATTTTATCTATGCACGTGTAAAAAACTATGACATTCAATTTTGTTTTGGTTGTCATCAAGAGCTTGTAAAAAACGTACTAATGTGGATAATTTCTAGACGTTGAATTTTCAACTTATTGATTCACATATAAACAAAATCAAAATGTGATAATTTTTTATGAGCACATAGATAAAATGACGTGGATCATATCTAACAGTTTTATTTTGACTTTTAAGTTTTGAATTTTGAGTTATTAAAGTTTTAAAAATGGAGGCATGGTGGAGGCATGAAAAATTGAGGCATTGGAACCCTCCTCTTTAAATAATTAACCTTATATTGTTATACGGTTACAGGATTAAAACCTGATTGGTAATCATGGCATGGCTTTTAATATAAATAATATAAATAGGTAATTAAATTATGATATTCATGCTTTACAAACAATAATATAAGAAAGGAAAAATAAACCTTATTAAAAATAAATGCAGTCAAATCAAATGTAGCAATATTCCTTTAGATTATTTGACAAAGTATATATATCCTTCAGGAGGTTGGTAAGAACTTAACAAAACAGCAAGGAGAGTATAAGAACTTTATAAAATCATTCTCTTGCATAAGCATCTCAAAATTTCTTTCGCTGAACTAATTCAGATCAAGCAGTTCTCTTCCATCTGTGTCTTCAGTCTTCACTAATTAAGCTCCTACTCTTTTCTTCTTATACTGGTTTGGATCTCTTTTTTTTTCTTTTTTTTTTTGTCAATTTTAATGCTATGGCTTGCTAATGGGGTCAAATTCTGTGCTTTGTGTAAAGTTTTGAGTATTGAGAGAGTTGTTTTATGAATATGAGTATTTCTTATTTTATATATTATATTTTACATACTAATCTCTTGTGTATATATACACATCTCTATGCTCTATTGTACCGTTGGTACCTTGGAGTTGGTACCAACGGTAACTTCCTATTTCTGTGACACTTATTATTTCCATATTTACATTTTTGTCCTTTTTCTATTTTAGTCCTCTAAACTATCTCTATTCTCAACACTCCCCCTCAAGCTAGGATTATAAATATCGGTTAATCCAAGCTTGTTTGTTATTTCTTCAAATGCCTTCGGAATGAGACCTTTGGTGAAGATATCGGCCAATTGATCTTGACTCTTTACGTAGGGAGTTTCAATTTCCTTTGCTTGAACTTTTTCTCGTATAAAATGGCAATCAACCTCGATATGTTTCGTTCTCTCATGAAACACCGCATTCGAAGCGATATGCCTTGCCGCATTGTTGTCGCAAAACATCTTCATTGGTTTATCAATTTTGAAATTCAATTCTTCTAGTAGTTGTTTTATCCAAGTGAGCTCACTTGCGGTAGATGCCATGGCACGATATTCCGCTTCCGCACTTGATCGTGCCACGACATTTTGCTTCTTGCTTTTCCATGTGACTAAGTTTCCGCCTACAAATGTGCAATAGCCGGTTGTTGATTTTCTATCGAAACTTCCGGCCCAATCTGCATCGGAATAGCCACACACTTCGTTAGATTTATTATTTTTCATCCATATATCCTTTCCGGGTGATTTCTTTAGATATCTTAAAATTCTATCTGTTGCATCTAAATGTGGCTTTTTTGGTAAGTGCATAAATTTACTAATTTGACTCACCGCATATGAAATATCCGGTCTAGTTACCGTTAAGTAAATTAATTTTTCTACAAGTCGTTGGAAATGGTTAATATCTTCCAACAAGTCTCTATCTTCGGTATTTAGTTTACAATTACTATCTATAGGTGTTGAAGCCGGTTTTGACCCTAACTTGCCCGTTTCTTTTAAAAGGTCAATGGTATATTTCCTTTGTGAAATAAATAATCCCTTGATTGAGTGGGCTATTTCAATTCCTAAAAAATATTTAAGTTTACCAAGGTCTTTTATTTCGAATTTTTCTTTTAAATATCTTTTCACAATGTCAATTTTCTCACGATTATTTCCGGTTATGATTATGTCATCAACATAAACAAGAACTATGGTAGTATCATTATTTTCATGTTTAGAAAATAAAGATGTATCGGATTGGCTTACTTTAAAACCGCAAAAACTTAAATATTGAGATAATTTGCCATACCATGCCCTTGGAGATTGTTTAAGTCCGTAGATCGATTTTTTTAACCTACAAACAATGTTAGTATTGTTTTCTTTTACATGACCCGGTGGGAGGGTCATATAAACCTCTTCTTCAAGTGTTCCTTGAAGGAATGCATTTTTAACATCCATTTGATGTAAATTCCAACCATTGTTTACCGCTATCGAAAGTAGAATTCTTATGGTATTCATCTTTGCTACCGGAGCAAAAGTTTCTTGGTAATCAATACCGTATGTTTGGGTATACCCTTTGGCAACTTGTCGGGCCTTATACCTTTCTATGGATCCATCGCTTTGGTATTTTATTTTATAAACCCATTTGCATCCTACGGGTTTTTTGTCTTTTGGTAACGGTACAATGGTCCATGTATTATTTTTTTCTAAGGCTTGAAGTTCCTCTTTCATAGCCTTGTACCACACCGGTTGGCTTATGGCTTCCTCAAAATTTCTTGGTTCTTCCGTTTTTGAAATTGAACTAAGGAATGCATAATATTTTTTTGAAATATTTTTGTATGAAATATAATCTTGAATTGGATATTGAACCTTATAGGTTACGAAATCTCGTAACCTTATAGACGGTTGAGAAGGACGTGTTGACCGCCTTACCAGAACCTCTTCTTCCACATTTTCATCCTCTTCAATGTTCTCATTATTTTCTTCTTCTTCGGTCTCACTTTGAGAAGTATTGTTATTTTCTTCTTCACTCTCCTCTTCTTCATTTCCTACAATTCTTTGCTCCTCAAAAATTTAATTAGTACTCATAGGAATGATAAAATCATGTGTATTAGCATGATTTAAACTCTCATTTTTATTTTCTTTAAAATATGACTCATTTTCAAGAAATGTTACATCCCTTGAAATATATAATTTTTGGTTTATATGATCATAACACTTATAACCCTTTTTATGATATGAATATCCTAGAAAAATAGTTTTAATAGAGGTATAGTCTAATTTATCTCGTTTATTTTGATGTACATAACATGTACATCCAAATACTCTTAAATGGTTAAAAAATATTTTTCTTTGATAAATAACTTCTAATGGACTTTTTTTGTTTAAAATAACACTTGGTAACCTATTTATCAAATAAGTTGCGGTGAGAATGACATCCGACCAATAGATTTTTGGAACATTGGTTTGAAACATAAGTGCTCTTGTTACTTCAAGCAAGTGACGATTTTTCCTTTCGGAAACACCGTTTTGTTGCGGGGTATAAACACACGTAGTTTGGTGTATAATTCCTTTTTGTTTCAAGAAATTTGAAAAATTTTGATTTACAAATTCCGTTCCATTATCGGTTCTAAGAATTTTAATTGTTGTGTTATATTGATTTTCTACTAAGTTTGAAAAATCTTGAAAGTGAGAAAAAACTTCACTTTTATTTTTTAGTAAATATAGAGATGTTAATCGTGAAAAATCATCTATAAAAGTAACGAAATATTTAAAACCATTATAGGAGTCTATGGGAGCGGGTCCCCAAACATCGGAATGAACAAGTTCAAATATTTTGCTACTTTTTGAATTCGAAATTACAAAAGGGAGTCTATTATGCTTTGCTAATTTGCATACTCCACAATTACTACAATCTAAATTTGAAAAATCAAAAATACATTTTAAAATCCTATCGGAGGGATGCCCAATTCTTTTATGCCATAAACTCCCCATGTCTTGCATTTTTGTGTTGTAGTTTAGTTTTTGGCTTTTCAAAAAATATAGTCCATTTTGGAAAACTCCCTCACCAATCATCCTCTTGGATGCTATATCTTGAAAAAGTACATTTTTTGAAGAAAATATAATTTCGCAATTTATTTCTTTAGAAATTTTTCCTATTGATAATAAATTCGAGGTGCAATTTTTTACATGTAAGACATTCTTAAATTCTTTCATAAATAAGTTGATTGAACCATAACCACAAATTTCCATTTTTTCTCCATTTGCAACATATACAAATTCTTGGCCTTTGCTTTTTTCGTAATTATACAACATTTTTATATTTCCGGTCATGTGATCGGTTGCACCGGAATCTAAAATCCATACCGAATTATTTTTGGAGTATTCTAAATTTAGATTTCCTAAATTTGTACATATTTTTGGTTTTATTTCCTTTTTTTCGGGCTCAGATCTGTCTGGGCTTTCATTGTCTCTTCTAGTTGGTATAATATACAGTTTCTGATTTGGGCTTGATTGAATTATGTTGTTATAGGGTTTTAAATTAAATGGGTCATTAGATAAACCTGTTTTGGGCTGCAGCAGCCCATTTAGCTGTGAGATGAGTATTTTCAATTCTTCTCGGGTTGCTCCAGAACCGGATCCAGCGGCAGCGATATTAACCCCGAATTTCTCCTTTCCGGGTCCAGAGACAGACCCGTTAGGTCCGCCGACCTCTTTCCTTTCTTCTTCCTGCGCCGCTCCAAGGAAAGAAAGCTTCCTCTCCCCCTGACTGCTGCCGCCCTTCTCCTTCCACCATTTTGATCTTAGCTCGGGGTGGAGAAACCAGCAGTTGGCCTTCTCGTGTCCCTCTTTCTTACAGTGTTCGCACCTTTTGCTATTTCCCCCTTTTCCTTGAAAGCTAGGGTTTGCTCGGAAACTAGAGTTTGGTCGAATCGATGCCATGGCGAGATTCTCGGGCTTTTCTTGCACGGCTGAGGTACCAGTCATGACGAGGCGTCTCGATTCCTCACCTTGAAGAAGAGACATTGCGTCATCAAGATTCGGAAGCTCAGCTGATAGCAGAATTTGAGCTCGGATTTGTTCGTATGATTCATCAAGCCCCGCTAAAAATTGGTACACTCGTTCTTGTTCTCTTTCTTTGATGATTTGAGGATCTGAGGTTTTAACGAGATAAAGGTTCAATTCCTCCCATCTCCGTTTTAATTCGCCTATGTATTCAATGAGGGTTCTGTTTTTTTGAGAGGATTGATGGATTTCTTTTTTGAGATGATATATGTGGGCATGGTTGCTTTTTTTGCTGAAGTGTTTGTTAATGGCATCCCACATCTCTTTGCGGTATCGGTATAAAGAAAGAGATCAATCATGTTGGGTTCTATGGATTGAATCAGAGAATTCATGGCCTTGAGGTCTGATTTCTTCCATTTTTTGTACTCGGCATTTTCTTCCTCTTTATCTGGCATTTTTGCATCACCAGTGACATTTTCGTACAAATCTCTTTCGTTTAGTGAGAGAACCGCAGCTCTGGCCCATGATTGAAAGTTTCGATCGTTGAGCAGCGTGGTAGTTAGGCGGGACGACGGCACTGAGGTGCTGTTGTTTGTTACCTCTGCCATGTTGGATTCACGATCTCAATCGCAACTATTCGTTGATTGAATTTTTCTGAGGCCTTATGAGCAAGGCTCTGATACCATGTAAAGTTTTGAGTATTGAGAGAGTTGTTTTATGAATATGAGTATTTCTTATTGTTATCAATATATTATTCTTTACATACTAATCTCTAGTGTATATATACATCTCTATGTTCTATTGTACCGTTGGTACCTAGGAGTTGGTACCAACGGTAACTTCCTATTCTGTGACACTTATTATTTCCATATTTACATTTTTGTCCTTTTTCTATTTTAGTCCTCTAAACTATCTCTATTCTCAACACTTTGCCTGAGGGCTTTTTGTTTTGTTTGTCAATAATTTGTTCTCATCTGTGGTTAACTGTTCATTTTAATTCAATTTGGATGGTTTAGACTTCAGATATACCTCTAATTTGGTTATGTGGCCAAAGAATTTATATAAAGCTGTCTTATTGTACATGAATCTGATGGTACATTTAATTAGTGGGTGTATTAAACTGCTCCTTCTTAATTACTTGTTAGATTCATATTTCATCGATGTATAAAACCGAATTGCATTATTGTACATGAATCTTATGATACATTTAATTAGTGGCTGTAATAAAGCTGCTGCTCCTAACTGCTTCTTAAATCATGTTCCTTAGAATTGCATTATTGCTTGCCATCTGTCTTAATTATATGATATTTTCTTCTAATGCAGTAGTATAAAATAGAAGCACAATTTGTTATTAGGAAGCGAAGCTCAACCTTGTTAGATAAAACTTGAGAGGTACGTTTGGATGAGACTTATAATAGCTAGAATAGCGAAATTTTAGAATAGTAAATGAGAATAGAGAAAAATAGTGATTTTCATATTAGTATGAAAATGGTGTTATTCGGATTAGTAAAATGTTATTTGGATTGTATATGTGGAATAGTGAATAGCTGTAACCAATAAAGAATAGTATTAACAATGTGCTAATTAAGAAGAAAGATAAGCAAGTGAGATCTCAAATGAATTGTCACGACGTGGAGATAGCGGAAAATGATATCAAATTTGTCATTTCGAAATTGTGTTTGCGGAAATCCAAAAAGGAAGTATTTTTTTTTCTCATTTCACATTTCCGAATATAACAGTTTTAAGCAAATGGAAAATTTTAAATGGTGGATAATATTTTTGTTCCTTTTAATTCAGTAAATATGTTACTAATAATATGAAGTAATAGATTAAGAAAGAAATTTGGGTATTCTTTTTTTTTTGAGAATTGTTTTTCTCAACTGTATTTTTATTAACACCTACCATCATTCTAGAACAACATTGGTACAAATTATTATTGAGAACAGAGCGTTTATTTGATAATTAGAAAATTGATTTCAATAGAAACTAGAACTTATAAAACAATTGGGGAATGAAATTGATAGTGCTTTTATAAAATTGTATAAATATTTGAGAATCACTATTTGATCTATTTGATCTAATAGTTAATACTATTAGATAATATTTTCCGTATAAATTATAGATCTCATGTCCGAAATTCAGCTGGAGAATTTAAAGTGAATATTTTAGTTGGGAAGTTTGATCTCCATCTTTACTTCAAAAAAAATTACATAAATATTAAAAAGTTGGGTCTATAATTCTTAATTAATATTATGTGGAGATTAAGATGGAAATGTTGGGTAAGATTCATTTCAATACTAATATGCTAATTAATAATAGGGATCGACTAACAGTCCCCCCCCATTCAGTCCCCTAAACGTCCCCCTAACTGTCAAAGTACAACTGTCAGTCCCCCATTCAACATACATTAATTCAGTCCCAAAATGGAAAGTATGAATACCTAAGATATGAAGTATTCATATATAATTCATCAAGTATTCGTACCTAAGATATCAAGTATTAATTCACATACGGACTGGAGACCATTACTTTTCGGGGACAGTAACTGTCAGACTGCATTGGGGACCACAACCAAAAAGTCACGTGGATCACACCACCAGTCCCACATTCATTGATTAAATTAATTCACATACAAAATGGAAAGTATGAATACCTAAGATATCAAGTATTCATACCTAAGATATCAAGTATTTACTCTAAAAACTGAACACAATACTACTCATCTTTTACACGTTTTTCAAGGTAGTTTTTTTTTCTCCATTCATTCTAACCAATTTTTGAGACGATCTATGAGGAATTTTGCAAATCTAAAAACACGAACGTTTTCTATTTTTTTTTTCCCTTTCAAATGAGATCCATAATGACATACTTTTATACGTTTTTCAAGATATCAAATATTCAAATATGGAAAGTATTCATACAAAATGGAAAGTATTCATACCTAACATATCAAATATTTATATATAATTCATCAAGTATTCATACTTAAGATATCAAGTATTTAAATCCAAAAAACTGGACTCAAATATGGAAAGTATTCATACAAAATGAAAAGTATTCATACCTAATTTATCAAATATTCATATATAATTCATCAAGTATTCATACTTATGATATCAAGTATTTAAAGAAAAAAACTGGACTCAACTTTTACACGTTTTACACGTTTTTCAAGGTGGTTCAATGATTGAAAAAGTTAGTTACAAATGGGGGGACGTTTAGGGGACTGGAGTGGGGGGGACTACATCTTTACTCTTAATAATATACTAATTCGGCAATACAGAGGAACTTATGAATTGACTTTCAAAAATTAATTTGCAAAAATTGTGGGAAAAAAATACAAAAAGTATATAGGAAGGAACTATTATGCAGGAACACTTAAATATTGTAATGATTTTTTTTTTCTAAATGAGAATTGATAGGAATTAGTCCAAATAACAAAAAAGAAATTGCTAACATTATTTGAAAAATTATCCAAAAATCCAGCTTTTCAAATGATTCAATTCTGAAAAAAGAAATTTGATCCCCATAAGCATTCTTTTCACTATGAATATTACCTTAACTACTAAAGCAAATATTGGTTCTAATTTATTTATATAATTTTAATAACACCCAAATAATGACTATCAGCTAGTTCTTTAAATTTTAATAATCACCATTTAAATTTTTTCCACCAATCAACATTTGCTTAGAACTGTGACCAAATAATTGAACTGAAAATGTTTCTATTTAATTTCAGATATAACTTCAACTTTTTAAAGTGTTACAGATAAAAGAAAAATCAGACGATCCAAAGAGAGATTCCTTGAATCAAGACAATTAGTCAAAGGAAACGGTCTCTGGTACGGTTTTGATTTTTTGTTTTGGTTTTGGTTTTGGTTTTTGATAAACTGAAACCATGGATTAGGGTTTCAGAAATTAATTTGTGTGCAGTTTGGAAGCTTGACTGAGAGTCTGAGAGGCGATTCTGTACAAATATATTATATTATATTTGAAGAGTGAGGCTACGGTGCTATGCATAGCACGGATTGGGTCCGTGCTACGGCTCAAAATTTGACTTTTTAAAATTATAACGGTCGATCCGAACCGTTCAACATGATTATAAAATGAATATGTACTTGCAAATCAAATTTTACATTTTTCGAATTATTTTACTATTTTTATAGATAGGCTGTTTTTAGATGGTCCAGAATGTTCAGATCAAGTGATTTTCGGAAAATAGTAAAAATATTCAAAAAAATGTAAAATTTGATTTGCAAATATATATTCATTTTATAAACATGTTAAACAGTTCGGATCGACTGTTAGAAGAAAAGTCAAATTTTGAGCCGTAGTACAGACCCAATTGGTGCTATGCATAGCACCGTAGCCTCACTCATATTTGAATATCTGTACGGATAGTGGTACGGACATGATTTTAAATTTTAATTATTCGTATCCGAATAGTAGATATATACCTTATAATTTAATACATATTATGAAAATATTTATGTATATATATATATATATATATATATATATATATCATTCAATTCGTATATATCTAATATCCGTATCAGAAAAATAAAAGCGAATACAAATATGATTTACCACTATCCGATTCATTTTCATCTGTAACTAGCGGAGTATGTTCCATGGGTATTGGTTCTACTTTAGAATCCGTACGATCTACTTTAATATTCGTGCTCATGCATTTTAATTTTTTTGTACACAACTTTTCATGTACCTCAAAAGATGATATTTTTGTTAATAGTAACAAAAAAAAAAAACTAAATGCATGACATTTGGAAATATGTCAAAAACAAACATGGACAGATGATTCAATCATAAATACTTACCATTTTTTTAAGGATGGATCTGATTTTTTTTTTTTTTTCAATTGTACGAGGTCGTTATCATTCAATGTATCTTGGAACTTTTAAAGAACACATAATTATTTTAAAAGTAAAATTATTTATCAATAATATTATAAGACAACCTAAATTTTTTTTCTTTGAAATTATTGTTGTTTTTAATGTAAAAAAATTACAGACATGAGAGAATCGAAAACTACAAAAAAAAAAAAAAATTGATTATTAATTTACTGTATGAAAATTGTATTGTAATTTTACATGCATATCACTGTAATTGTCAAATAATATTTAATACATGTCGTCGATCTACACGCTCATAAATATTTTTTTTAAGATAAACAGCTGCAAAAATTGGGGAATCAATAGAAGGCAAATTAATATGGAGCTATTTTATGCAATTTTGTGCATGTGGCGCACCAAGTCAACAACACGGTTGCTGCAAAAAAATTAGAACATTAAGATGAGTAAAGAAAAACTGTTAATATTGATATATAAAAAGGGAATGAATGAGGCTATGGTAATATGCATAGCGCCCATCGGTCCGTATTATAGACTCATATCTTTATTTTTAAAGTCAAAATAGTTGATTTAAACTGTTAATATGATCTTCATATAAAAATGTACTTGGATGGCAAATTTTATATTTTTTAGAATTTTATTACTATTTTTCAAATAGGTATAATAATGATTTTTTACCTATCTAAAAAAAATTAAAATAAAAATATAAAAAAATAAAAATTTGGTCTCCATGTACATTGTCATTTAAAGATAACGTTGAGTGGTTCAGATCGACTATTTGAACTTTGAAAATAAAATATAGATCTATAGTACGGATCAATATGCGCTATACCAAAGTAAGTTCTCTAATTTTTTTTTTATTTTTTTTAGGGGGAGGGGGACATGAGTGTTGTTGAGATGAAGAGAGAGAAAGAAAGAGAGGTACCTGTAGCCCCACTCGTTGTCATACCAAGAGACAAGCTTGACAAAGTTACCATTCAAAGCAATTCCTGCCTTTGCATCAAAAATGCTTGACCTACAGGAGAAATAACAGTTCAAAGAAAGTTCAATTGAAGAAACAGAAATGGAACTATTCTTCAAATTAATTTGGCAGTTCTACCTGAAGGTTGGGCTTATAACAGTGAAACATTAAATCAATATTTTTATAGAAAAAACTTGAATGCAAAATTTAATGAGGGTTTCAACGCCTTTATTTTTTTACCTTTGTTGTGTCTCTATTTTTGAAACTTGAAATTTTAAACTTAAATGTTAAAATAAAAAGTTAGATATCATCTATATTATTTTCTCTATGCCCGTGTAAAAAATTATGACATTTTATTTCTCTATTCACTGTGAAATTATCATTTTCTCAAGACGTGGGTTTTTTAAATTATTGATTCATATAAAATAAAGTTCAAAAAATGATAATTTTTTATGTACATGTAGAAAATAAGGTAGATCAAATCTAACAGTTTTATTTTGACATATAAATTTTAGAATTTTTGTTATAGAAATTAAAAAATGGAGACACGAAATCAAGGTTTCAAGTTAAAACCTACAATCAATAAAACAAATAGGGATATGATATTTATTTTTCATTAAGAAAAATGAAGACATGATAAAGGCACATAAAATTGAGGCATTGAACCATCCTCAAATTTAATTTTCTCATTCCTGATATCATCTATCAGTGTTTTTTTCCTTTCAATTTTGGTTGAAAAATTAATGCAAGTACCCATAACTCAGAGCAAGAATTTTTTAAAATAATTAGAAAAAGTAAATTTAGGGAACCCACTTGTTTGATTTTTTTTTTTACAAAAACTATAAAAACTATAAGTACCGAATAGCCTATTCGGTACCTTCCAATTTCACAATTTTTTCATAATTTCTGTCAAGTAAAAGAGACAAATTGAGTGGTACCGAATACACTATTTGGTACTGCTTAAATATAAATAAGAGGTACCAAATAGTCTATTCGATACTTATGATTTTTTAAAAAAAATCTTAAAGCAAACAAGGAAAATAGATACATTTCACAGTGATTATAGTACCTGCTGTCTCCAAGGAAATCGGTGGAAACCAAATCCTCGTCAACATATCCTAAGATTCCTTTCATGCTGCCCTCAGCTTCTGCCCTGTAATATAGTTTTCAAGTATTAATATATTATTGTTAGAGTGAGTCTATGGTACGATGCATAGCACGGATTGGTCCGTACTACGGATCAATATTTTCGTTTTCAAAATTCTAACGGTCGATCTGAACTGTTCAAAATGATTTCCATATGAGAATATCCTTGTGGGCTAAATTTTCTATTTTTTAGAATTTTTTTACTATTTTTTAGATAGGTAGAAAATCACTGTTTTTGGATGGTCCAGAATTTTCAGATCAAGTGATTTTCTACCTATCTTAAAATATAGTAAAAAAATTCGAAAAAATATAAAATTTAGTCTGCAAGTACATATTCATGTGGGGATCACGTTGAACGGTTCGGAACGACCATTAGAATTTTCAAAATGAAAATATGACTCCGTAGTACGGACTAATCCATGCTATGCATAGTACCATAGACTCACTCTTATTGTTATATGACAAAAAAAAATCAAAGGTCGCAAACATTTATATCTATAACACCAAAAAAATAAAAAGAATATTCCATCCATATCATCTCTTTCAGTAAATTTCGATTTATACCAGGACCGCTAAATAATTTTATTTTCGACTGCTGAATAATCCAGTGGTTGAAATATATGTATCATCATTTCAAAAAAATACCGGTTTTCTCATAATTCAGATATATTTCAACCGCTGAATTATTCAGCAGTTTTAGTATAAATCGAAATTTACTGAAAAAGATGGTATGAATGGAATTTTTGTGTAATGGAATGCTCAAGTTTAAAAAATTTAAACACATACTAATTAATTAAATAGCAAGTTACATAGTGTGATTTTGAAAAATTGAATACTCCATTTATCAAACAGTTCACGTCTATTGTAAATCTAAAAACAGCATCATTGTGAGAAAGGAAAAAGGTAGTTCCAATGCTCATCGGAGCAACTTAAATTTAAGTTTGATGGACAATGCTTCCGTCTGATTTGCTTCAAGATTCGTACGTCACTTGATCTGCACAAATATTAAAGCAGACTTGCGTGAATATTAAGCAGCGTTCATGAATCTTGAAGCGAATCGGACAGTAGCGTTGTCCATCAAACCCAAATTTGAGTCTAATTAACAGGGTTCTAAATAGCTAGCTATAGCTACGTAATAGTTGCGCTATAGCTTTTTCGGACCTCAAAAGCTATAACGCTATTAACCGCTTTTCTTTTATAATGATTCTAAATAGCTAGCTACATTGAACCTTCGCTTTTCCCTTGTGAGAAACCCTCAGACATGATCCCAGAGTTCTTGAAAGAATTTGATAATTTTGAATTGACAGATATGTGGTATATATTATTTGGATGAGACTTACTTGATGGCGGCCTTGATCTCGTCATAGGTGGCGGCCTTCTCGATCCTGACAGTGAGATCGACCACTGACACATCCACGGTGGGGACACGGAAAGACATTCCGGTGAGTTTGCCGTTTAGAGCAGGGAGCACCTTCCCTACAGCCTGCACATTTATCAATTATTATAAGGTTATTTCAATGGAACTTGTACTTAACATGAAGAGGTCAGTGAAAGCCATTGAAATTAAATTTTCATGAGTATGTTTGTTTGAATTTTTTTAATAACCTTGGCAGCATCGGTGCTGCTCGGGATGATGTTGAAACTGGCGGCACGGCCACCTCTCCAATCCTTGCTTGAGGGTCCGTCAACCGTCTTCTGAGTTGCTGAAATGTTTAAAAAAATAGTTTATTTTAAAAATTAGTGAAATAAAAATGCAAAAACATTTTAAAACCTTGTGTAGATAATATATGCAATTTAGAAATTGATGTGAAAGATGGAATTGTTAATTGTTAATATAAATCAATGTTGTTTGCTAATTCTTGCACTTTCACATCAATTTCTATGTTATAAATAACTTGTATATCACTAACTCTTAAGTCAGAAAATGCTTATTACTTAATTTATATCAGTAAACAACAACAACCATGCTAATACTAAAAATTAATATTACTCACCAGTAATTGGGTGCACTGTGGTCATCAAGCCCTCAATAATTCCGAACTTGTCGTTGACAACCTGGCACGACATAAAATATCATCAATCAAATATACATTTGCGAAATGGCAAAATAATTTGAGGGGCAATTATGTAAATTGTACCTTGGCAAGAGGAGCAAGGCAGTTTGTGGTGCAGCTGGCATTTGAGACGATGTCAATGTCGGTCTTGTACTCAGTCTCATTGACACCGACAACAAACATCGGTGCATCTTTGCTTGGAGCAGAGATGATAACCTTCTTTGCTCCACCCTGTAATTACCAAATAAATCAGTTTATGTTTTTTTGGTACCAGTGAGCTGGTACCATTTACAGAATCCAAGTATCAAAACATCTCAAAATACAAGGTGATTCTTCATTTCTTTTTCTTTTACTGTCACTTTAACTCTTTAAAAAGAAATACCTTCAAGTGAGCGGCGGCCTTGTCCTTGTCAGTGAAAACGCCGGTTGACTCCACGACATACTCGGCTCCGGCCTCTCCCCATGGGATCTCCTCGGGATTTCTATCAGTTTTGAAAGATATTATCCAAATTTTAATTATAAAAGAAACTATCAAAAAGAGGCAATTCAACATATTTATCCTCTTCTAAATGAGTTAAATGAAACTTTATCATGTCATTAAATTCCTTAGTTTTAATTATTTATGAGTGATGTTATGGTACTGTGCATAGCGTAGATTGGTCTGTACTATGGATCAGTATTTTCGTTTTCAAAGTTCAAATAGTTGATCTGAACTGTTCAACATGATCTCCATATGAAAATGTAATTGCAAACTAAATTTTTCATTAGTTAGAATTTTTTACTATTTTTTTAGATAGGTAGAAATGCACTACTTTTTAATGGTTAAGAATTTTTAGATCAAATGATTTTCTACTATCTAAAAAAATAGTAAAAAAATTATAATTTGATCTACAAGTACATTTTCATATAGTGATCATGTTGAACGGTTTAGATCAACTGTTTGGAGTTTGAAAACGGAAATATTGATACATAGTACGAACCAATCCACGCTATACATAGTACCATAGCCTCACTCATTATTTATTTATTCTTTTTTATCCATTTTATTTGTTTATTCATTTATTGTTTGATTTGAGGTTGATATAACAAAACATTATTCAATTGGGTATAGTACCTATTGCCAAAGACAGTGACTTCTTTGTCACCAAAGGCAAGAGTCTTTGAATCCTTGACAGTGATTTCACTGTGTTTCCAATAGCCATGCACTGTGTCATATTTGAACATGTATGTCTACATTTCATAAAATAATGTGTTAGATATCCACCCATTAAAACTTATATAAATCTTACAAGTTTTGGTTCATTTGAAACAAATATGCTACAAATATCAATCATATCTAGTTAAACTAATTACAATGTTGAGATTGATAAAGGAATTGGATACCTGATATTGTACCAGCATTGGTATTATAATGTACTGTACCAGTATCAGATCATGAAATGTACTGGTATCATGGTTGATAATACTAAATTACTAATAGAAGGTACATTTATTTTGGGTGTTACCATGTAATCAGTGGTGATGAATGGATCGTTGATCGCCACTAGCTCGACATCTTCACTCTGAAGGGCAACCCTGGCAACCAGACGGCCAATTCTACCGAAACCTAATCCAATCAATAAATCCCAATTTATCTGTCAATTAAATACAAGCTTTTTTTTATTTTCTCTAAAAAAAATTTGTAATTACATAAGACAACTAATGTAAAAGAAAAAAAAAACCAAAAAAAAAAAAATGGTTTACCATTGATTCCAATCTTGATCTTGCCTGTACGGAGGAAACAAAAAAAAAAGAGCAAAAGAAAAATCAGAGACACAAATACATTAATAAAAAAACTATAGGTACATTTTGATTAATAGAAAAGGCTTTAAAAACTGATTCATTACCCATGGTGTTGTTAGATTAGAGCGAGAAAGAGATAGCTTTTATAAATTGAAAAGAGAGAATTTTGCGAGAAATGAAGGATTGAAGAAGAGCTTTTATAAAGCCAAGAGAGCCGTGAGCGACTTTTGAGTTGAGCGCCACATTTTTCTTAGAAAAATAATTTACCTACCAATCCCTCTGACAGGGAAATTTTTTATCTATAGAAATTATTAAATATAGATGTACGGAAACAGAAAGAGTGTCTCGTTTCTAACAAATATAGAAAGATCTGACTCAATGAGTCAGATCCAAATTTATGAATCGGTCTCAATGGTCCAGATCCATCAATATATATATAGAGAGGTTAGCTAATATCAAAATGTTTGTTCCAGAGCGGTGGTGCAACCAATTAGTTTTCGATTTTCAAAGTCCAAACGATCGATCCAAACTGTTAGATGTGATCTTTATATTATAATGTACTTGGAGACAAAATTTTACTTTTTTTTTGAATTTTTTTACTATTTATTAAGCCCTTTTTAAAATTACTGATTTTAATAAACAGTGAAAAATTTCTGGATCATTGAAATCAGCGATTTTAAAATTAACTTAATAAATAGTAAAAAAATTCTAAAAAATGTAAAATTTGGTCTCCAAACACATTTTAATACAGATTGAATGTTGAACGGTTTGGATCGACTATTTGGATTTTGAAAATGTAAAAACCGAAACGTTTGTTCCGCGGCCTAGGAACAAACGTTTTGATATTAGCCAACCTCTATATATATATGATGGATCTGGACCATTGAGACTGATCCATAAATTTGGATCTAAGTCAGATCTTTCTATATTTATTAGAAACGAAACACTCTTTCTGTTTCCGTACATCTGTATTTAATAATTTCTATAGATAAAAAATTTCCCTCTGACAGGTTGGACCGTTTTAACTTTTTTTTTTTTTTGGTATGATTATAAAGTAACAATCTGATTAAAATATTATATCTCCATTCTTATATTAAGCAAGTAGATGTTCTGATCTGTCAATAATTGTGACTAAAAGATAAATTTCAAATTGATATATTGTCCTCCAATCAAATAGTTTTTTTTTTTTTTCATTTTATGCATTTTTTCTATGTTTTTCTACATGTAGAAATCTAAATTTATTTAGACACGTACTCATCACATGCAAATTGTATCATCTTTCTGATTGGTCCTAATTTCTTTCTATTTTTTAAATGTCATTTAAAGATTTTTTTAGATTAATTGAAAATTGATTGGCATGTCTTCATTTATTTCTTTTTTATATCTTTAAAAAAATATTATTTGTCATTTAATATGTCATTTTGTTTGAGATTTTTGTATGAAAATATGTCAAATAAATCTAACAACATGTATGTCATTCAATAAAATATGTTATTTACTTGTAGCTGCTATTTAATATATCGTTTAGAAATGTTATTTGTCATTTTGTCTAAATTTTTTTATGAAAAAATATCATTTTGTATGAGATTTTTTTTTTTGTTCTCTTATAATATATTCTTGTTGCAACACAGACACAATACTAGTTAACATTCAAGAGGGTTCAAATATCTTTATTTTTAGTGTCTTCATTATATTTTCACTTTTAAATTTTTTAATAATAAAAATTTAAAAATTTGTATGTCAAAACAGAATCATTAGATGTAATTTTCTATACATCCACAATAAAAATTATCAATTTTAGTTTTATATGAATCAATAAATTGAAACATCAACGCCCATAATTTATCCGCATTGGTGTATCTTTTTATACTCTTGATACCAATTAAAATAAAATTGAAATGTAACGACCTTTTACGTGTGCATAGAGAAAATAATTTAGATTATATCTAGTTGTTTTATTTTGTCAATTTAAATTTAAAATTTTAAGTTATTGTAATTGTAATTCTAAAAATAGAGGTATAATGGAGACACAAAAAATATAGGCTTTTGAACCCTCCTCATTAACATTTACATTTAATTTAGAACTAGTGATTATAAATAAAATGAATAAATTATAAGTATGTTAAAAATTAAATTAGTTAATGAATCTCATGAATTAAAAGTAAAATGAATTGCAGTGATAAACAGAAATTAAAATTAATTTAAGAAATAATTACTGACATGAAAAAAATTATTTTTTAAAATTTTTGTAATTATTCTTGTGGAACTCATGTGAAATTGTTGCGTTGATAATGCAGAGAAGAGAACCAAGATAATTAACTAATAACAGATAATTACGAATAAATTAATAACTTATATAATTTAACTTAAAATATAATAAATAAATAATAATTATAAAATATAAAATTAAAATTATTGGTCATATTTTGACGAAAACTAAAAAAACCGACTTGGACTCAAACCCGAACTCGGACTCGGTACACAAGTCTCAAGAAGGAGTTCCACGGGTCCTACTAGTTCATCATTTCCTATGATAATTAATTGCATTATTAAATTATGTTATGTTTTTTATTAAAACTTTGTTATGTTACTATTTTCTAGGTTTTACTATTTATATTTTCTAAGTTATATTAATTATTAGAGTTTTCAAGAATTAGTTAGAACTTCTAAATTCATTATACGGTGTTAGTTTCTATGTCGTTCATTTAGGCTTTTTAAGTTACTTATTATGTAATAGTTGTATTATAAGAAAAGATGACATGTCATCTTCTTTTTTAGCTTTTTGATAATATATGAATTTTTTATTTATTTTCTCTCTTGTGATTCCTCCTTTTTATTGTCTAGTTTCTCATTTTATTGTTTAATATCTCACTAAATCAAACGAGATTTTCACACGTGGAGTGGAGTTCGAGACGTGTTGTCATCATATTTTTTTTTTGTTAGTAAGTCCAAAACAAATATTGTGCACTATAGAAATAAGGATTTATCTTGCAAATCTTTTATTTTTCCGAGTTCATTTTTCATGACCCCTTTGAAAATAAATATAAGTGATATGTTAGCAATGAGATCACTTATTTGGATTAAAATTAGATTGTTTTGGGTACATGACATGAGATTTGAAAGGGCGGCTTGAATACAAAATTCAATTATTGAAATGTTGAAGTCAAAATCCATTTCAATTTTGTATTTCCTTCTTCAGATTTGAAAACTAGAGTCAAAATCCATTTCAAAATACATAATTTGTACACTTATTTAGATTTATGGGGTGGATTTTAAAATAAATTATCCATACAAATCTCAATACAGATTCAACGGCTTCGACTGAACATCAAATCGAATTTATTTTTCAAAGTACAAGGTGTTGCGGTCACAGTTAGAATTATATATGTAAATAAAATCCATAATTAATTTTGAATTAAAACAGGAATGGTCGTTGACCACAAGTTGCAATTTACATGTTTTAGAAATGTAATGTTCCAATTTTAATTTTACAAGAAACAGTAAAATTAAATGGCTGAAGAAAGACGGTGGTAATTACAAAAGAAATAAAAAAATATAGGAGAAAAAAAGCGTTCGAAATAATACAAAATAAAAGTCTATTTTAAAATTAAATTTTAGTTTTCCTCTATACTTTAACTATTTATCTATTTCACTTATAGTAAAAAGTATCCTAAAAAATTGTGGCGTGCAAATGAAGAAGCATGTCCTTGGTCTCATTTACAGTATTTGACTATTTGGTGTATTATATTATTATGTAATTAGTTTAGGTCATATTTGTAATTATAAAATTATTAAAATTGATGAGTAACTTCTATTTTTTTTGCGGGTGCGTAAGATTTTGTTATACCAAATCATAAAAACATATAACTAATATAGATAATAAAATTTTGATTGAATATATTTACAATTCGTTTGAATGTGTCTAATCATATTTTTAATCAATTAAGACCTCGTTAGCGATTGTAAAACCATAAAAACTCGTAAATATAACATAAATTAAAGAATTACGTCTTTTGATGTGTGTTTATTTATCGATTCAAATTGAACATATAACACCAATAATTTATTTTGAACTATTAATATAAATAGAGTAATATTTCTACTGATATTGAATTTAAACGAAAATTTCATGTTGATTATTCAAAGATCGTTACTTAAAAATAATTACGTTTTCTAGTTTTCTCCATCATCTTATTTTCAAATATCATTTTGTATCTTATTGAATATAGACGACCTAGGTAGATAGACGGTGAAGTGCTAGATTTTAGATTGAGAATTAAGTGAGTATATATATTTTAGTGTTATAATCATTCACATGAATATTCACATTAATTTCGTGCACATTATATATATAACAAACAACATTATAGTATCACTTTTTTGTCTAGTTTGATTTTTAACATGAAAACCATAAAGATATTTTGAGATTTCTTATCCTCGTCGTCAATTGTAGCCTCGCCAAATAAATATTTTTTTTTACTAGGAGAGGCCTACAATTGGCCTACATTTTTTTCTGGTGTTTAAATTGATAATAAAAAACCCAAAAGTAAATAAAATAATGAGTATATTTATTTGAGTTAAACTAGAGTACCTTTAAGCTCACAAAGTTGTGGTGAATTAACTTTAAAATTAATCATATTGATATTAACTAAGAAATTCAAATTGTTCAAACTAATCTATTTCACGAATGATACTTTTATGAAAAAATTATAATTTCGACTTATTTCGACCTAATCATTGGCACAGAAAATCTAAAAAATAATATTTTAAGACTTGCAAAATTTTAGGAACTAACAACTTTAAAAAAAAGATAGATACAGAGTCCGTTTTCTTATTTCTTTTACTTTCCTCCTACTTTATTATTTGTAAATAAACATATAAGTATAATATAAGTCATAAAATTCAGCAAACGGAAGGGTAATAAAATTATTTCGTTAATTAATTAAGATATTTTGCAGCATTATGAAAATTATTTTTGTAAAGAATTGTAAACTTTCAATACGTTCAACAAAGATTTGACATATGAAAAAAAAAATGTATAAATTTTTATAATTTTATCAAAATAACGATTAATATTTTTTTTTGTTAATTTCTTACAAAAATTAAAAACTCGAGTTTTGCATAATTTAATCATCATTTGCATAAGGGTTGCATAATATAATGCCCACCTCATTTCCATAAGTAATTAAAAACATTCGTTATTATTTCATAATTTTGTCTCAAAATTTTCTTAACATACAAAATAGATATTCCTGCAAAGTCCTTTGTACATTTGAGAAATTCTTAATTTGAAATAAAATCATTAATACCGAAATAAATGTGAGGCACTTCATTATTACATATAGGGCTGCACAAAAAATTCGTAGATCATAATTCGATTCGAGTTTGATTCGAAAAAGTTCGTAAAAAGTTCGATTCAAAATTGAGTTCGTTCGAAATTAATTCAAACCAAATTCAAACTGGACCTAGTTCGTTAGAAATAGGTTCGTAAACCAAACTTAGTTCGAAATTAACTCAAACGTGAACCGTTAATTTTCCGCTAATAATGAACTTTAATGTTTTATTTAGGATAATATTTGGGTTTGTAATAATTGTAAGACTTTGGTAATTGTTTTGTACTTCTATTGATATTTAAATTGTACTTTGAATACTTTGGATATTTGAAAACTTTGGTGATGTTGCTCCTGTTGGTTATTTGGAAAACTTTGGATTCTGTGATTATACTGAACTTTAATTGATTGTACTAAACTTTGGTGTTTGATATAAATTTTGGTATTTGTAATGAACTTTGATATAAACTTTAGTGTAGTGTGTAATTAGAATTCAGAATGCCTGAGTTTTTATTGAAGTATTGTAATTTCGAACTATGGCCCAGCCATAAGTTATAACTCTTAAGTCGTAACAAAGTTCGCAAAAGTTTGAAATTGAGTTCGTAAAAAATTCGATTTGAAATTGAATTCGTTCGAAATTAATTCAAACCAAACTCAAACTGGAGGTAAGTCCGATTTGGTTCGGTTCGTTTGCAGCCCTAATTTACATAAATAATATCTTAGATGCTTGTATAAATGACATGATATGCCACGTAGGACAGACATTTCTAGTTTTTTTTTAATATTTATTCGGTTTATGAAAGATCTGCGAGGGCTGCTTGATAATTATCAGGTTAAGATTGCGCGGACGCATAATTTTGTTGAACGAGAGGGTTTTATGACAAAGGATTTTTTTCATCGATTTCAAATTCATAACGAAAGTGTGTCTTTTTGTCACTGGATCAAAAAATAATTCTTATTAGACGTATAATTGAAATTATACTTTTTGATACGGTGAAAACACATAAAAAAGGGGTTTTGTATTAGGAAGGAAAATGGAGCGGATAATATCCGATCCATATTCGAACAATAAATACGGATATCTGATATCTAGAGACGAAATTAGAAAATCCGAAAAGGAGGTGCTGAAATATAAAATGCACAATATGTTGTATGTGGGATTTGAACCCAAGTCCCATCACAAAATAAAGCTCTAACCACTAGACTACATGTAAAGATTTGACTATATAAAAGGTTTTAAAAAATAAAATTCAATTTAATTTTAATATACATAATTAAAATTTTAAAATCATAGGAGTGAGTTAGTCACCTCTGGCTAATTAGCTTTAGATCTGCCCCTGCCGATATCCATACGGATATGGGTATAGTTTTAAATTTTAATTATTTGTATCCGAATAGTTGATATAAACTATAAAATTTAATATATATTGAAAATAATTATGTTATCCACCATTATAATTAGATAAATATTATGAACTTTGTTAATTTTTAATAATATTTGTATTTATTTAATAAATAATTGAATTGAAAAAATTGTTTCATGATAAATTTCAATAATTTTATATAATTTAAGCAAGTTTTATGTTCATATTTGTATTAAAATAATATTAGAATTATATTTGTATCCGTATTTTTGTATCAATTTAATATCCAGTCTATATTCGTATCTATTTAATATTCAATCAGTATCCGTATCCGAAAAATAAAAAATAAAACAAATATGATTTCTCTAGTATCCGATCCGTTTTCATTCCTACTTTGTATACATACAATATTTTTAAGCGTTGCACTAGTATTATTTGGTGCAATTTGTTTAAGCTGGATCTTATCCATTTTGTACAAGGCCATTTTGTTAAGGAAATTTTGTTATTTCTCTTAGAACGTTGTATACGTGACTTATATGTTGATTCCATTTTTAATTCACAAATAATTTGTTTTGTCCTCGATATTTCTCACACTATCATGATGATTGATCGATCGTATAATATGCCAGAATCATTTGTTTTTTTAGCCGCTTTACATTATCACAAATAAGCATCAATTGTTTCCCTATTGATAACTCAATTCTTGATAGACATTTTCTGGATCATATAAGATATTGGTGAAAATCAATAAAAAAAATGAAAAAGAAAGATTAGAAATAAAAATCTATTTTAAAATTAAATTTTACTTTTCCTCTATACTTAGTATGACAGGATGAAGTATTCATACAAAATGTAGCAAGTATTCATTCATAAGACTCAAGTATTCATCCCATAAAAACAATCTTACTAAGTATTGAAAACTACACAAATATAACAAGTATACACATATACACTTCAAATTATTCATCCTTATCACAGTACATCATATTCTCATATTCTCAAATTATCAGATTCATATCAAATATTCAAATTACAGTAATAAAAAAAGGAATAACATAAATATTAAGTATTCATACCAGAAATATCAAGTATTCATTTCAAGTATTCGTATACCTACTAGACATTAAATATTCATTTCAGCAATTAGATAATCACATCGATAAACAAAAATCACAAAACAGAAATAGCGTTTCAAATGGTTTCAACAGAAATCACAAAACGAAGATCAGAAATAAAAAATCAATTGAGATCGCATCAACATTGACTTACCTGACAAGAGTTTCAGATTTCACAATCGCCTGCCAGCATGAAAGCCTGACTGCCTGATGGCCTTAGCTGAGGATCGCCTAAGCGGAAGATCGCCTGAGCGAATGATCATCGGAGCTGAGATCGTGGGAAAATCGGAAGAGACTCGCCTCAGCAGAGCGGCGCGGAAAAAAAGTAAACTGAGAATTTCAAAATTGGTAGGTAATAAAGCAAGAAGAGATACAGGATCCACTAATTAGTTAAACCGGTAATTACCGTTAATTAAGGAAAGTCAGTTGACAAGGGATGAAATGGGAGAAGGAATGATGGGGTATAATATAATTACCCTATTTTTTCACAGAGACCGCTACATAGCATGGTAATTAATAAAAATGTCCAATAGTAAAATAATATAAAGAGATATACATTTATTTGAGTCTAACTAGGGTATTCTTTAAACTTAGTAAGTTTTTAGTAAATTTAATTTTAAAATTAATCAAATTAGCTTTAATCGAAAAATTCAAACTGTTTAAACCAATTTACTTCACAAGTGATATATTTTTTTAAAAATTAATAATTTTGAATTAATTTAACATAAAATTAAACAGTAAAAAATAATACAAAATGAATTCATTTAGTATCTCTACAAGACTATCTACAAAGCCTAAAATTCAATGATTGGTCGACTGTGCACCAAAATTATTCAGTGCCACAGAAAATCTCATGAACTGACGCAAATAAATGACATTTTTTGGTCTTGAAGACCAAATTAGTAAGAGAAGCTCATGAACTGAAGGCATTGATGAAAAAAAAAATTTAAGACTTGCAAAAGTTTTGGGACTAACAACTTAAAAAAATGCCGGATACAGAATCGGTTTTTTATTTCTTTTATTTTCCTCCTACTTTATTATTTGTAAATAAAATATAAGTATAATAAAGTCATAAAATTCAGCAAACCAAAGAGTAATAAAATTATTTCGCTAATTAATTAAGAAATTCTACAGCATTATTAAAATTATTTTTGTAAAGATTGTAAGCTTTCAATACGTTCAACAAAGATTTGACATATGAAAAAAATTGTATATATTTTTATAATTTTATAGAAATAACGATTAATTTGTTTTGCATAATTTAATCATCATTCACATAAAAATTTGTTGGGATACATCATTTAAATAAATTTCTTCAGGAGTATCAACATTTACAAATGAAGTTGCATAATATAATGCTCACCTCATTTCCACAAGTAATTAAAAACATTTGTTATTAATTATTCCATAATTTTTTGTCTCAAATTATTCTTAACATACAAAATAGATGCTACAAAGACATTTCTATAAATTCTTATTTGAAATAAAAATCATTAATACAGAAACAATGTGAGGCACTTCATTAATACATTAATAATATTTTAGATGCATGTATAAATGACATGATATGCCACACAGCCCATTTTGTTCAACAAATATTATTATTTGTCTTGGTATACGTGACTTATTGTTAATTTTGTTAATTCCATTTTCAATTCACAAATAATTTGTTTTGTACTCGATGTTTCTCACACTATAATGATAATGATCGATCATAAAATATCTCACAATTATTTGTTTCTTAGCCGCTTTAGATGAACAAATAAGCATCAATTGCTTTCCTATTAATAACTCGGTTCTTAATAGACAATTTTTTGGATCTTACAACTCAATTATTGATAGACATTTTTTTTAGATCATACAAGATATTGGTGAAAATCAATAAAAAAATGAAAAATAAAGATAATAAAACCTAAAATGAAAAAAACAAATCAGTAAGAAATTTGAACAACATTGTGGGTTTTTTTTATTAAGCCTTTCAGTGCATTGAATGATATAAATTAAATTCCGTTTTTTTGGCTCTCTTATTTATAATATAGATTTTGTAATTAGCTAAGTTTTCAATTTTGAAACTCTACCAATCATTTTAGCAATTCATCATGGTATTTGGTATTATTATGGTATAATATGTTTAAGTCGTTCGGATCGTAACATTATTATTATTTTTTTATTATTTAGATCTTTTATTTCAGCATCATAAGCATAACAACCTCCTATGTTATATTTGATTAAATTATCAATTTTATAAAAAAATATTCCTTAATGTTAAATACATATATTATTCAATTATTAATGTTTATTTGTTTGTTTAAATTGTCAGGCTTATATCGGACGCTCTTTCGCAAAAAGCAGATTGAAAATTAATTTTACAATTTTTTTATAAAAATTATCAAAACTACGACTCCTCACAACTGTCAGAGAACTACTGTTCACATATCATCTAGTATAATGTATGAAAACTTAGAAACCGTAACATTTCCTTATTATGTTTAATTTAAAAAAAATATTTATGAAATATTTATCTTTTTTGCTGAATCATGCAAAATATATATGAGAGTTATGATTTGTGTATAATTTTCTATTAGTGTTTCTTAAATTCTCTCAAGAAATTCTAAATTGTGTTTTTATGTTTCATCAAGACTTATTGTGCTAAGCTTTTGCCATTAATACAAAATTTCTAATTTTAAGTTTTGATGTCTATTATTTTTTTCTTTGTCAAATTTTATTGGTTAAGTTATATCACAACAACTAATTTTAGTTATGTACTTAAATTCTTGTGTTCATGTCTTAATTTTCCAAGTTAATAAGATGGTTTTTCCCATTTTATAATTTCTTCAAGGTTTGCCCTAGCACATGTCCAAGTCCAATTTTACCTCTTTTTTATGGTTTTACTATATTACGAAATAAGTAAATATTTAATGTATAAATGAGAAGTGTATATTATGTAATAGTAAAAAAATTATTTACTATGCGTAAAAAGTTTATGGAGTAGTGTTTAGAAAATAAGTTAATGAACATGGTTATTCAATTTTAAGTAAAACAGAATTATGAACCATACTTATTTCAATTTGATTATGTCACTAATTACTTTTGAAGCCATACATAAAATAAAGTATTAAGTAAGAACCAACTTTTGATTTAGTGGCAAAAAATAATTTCTTTGTGTGAAAAGCTGTAGTTCGAAACTTAACTTGAGATCCTCTGAGAATATTAAAAAGCGTTGGGTGGCTTTATGGTAGGGGTGCACAAAAAGCTCGTAGCTCGTGATTCGATTGAGTTCCATTCGAAAAAATTTCGGTTCGAAAAGATTCAAACCAATTCGGTTTTGAAACGAATCAAACCCAGTTCGGTTTGAATTAGTTCAAATCAAACTCGAATTGAGTCTGACTCGGTTCGAAACTCTTCTTTTTAGTTCTAAATCTTGCTACAATTTTGAACCAGTTTGATTCAAAACTGACTCGAATCGCACCGAATCAAATTCGAACTCTTCTTTTCAGTTCGAAACTCTGCTTCAATTTCAAACCAGTTCGGATCGAAATTGGTTCGAACTCAAACTTGAACTGGAGTAAGTTCGATTTGAGGATCTACCAAGTTTTAAAAAAAAAAAAATCGATTTGGTTTGATTCGTTTGCAGCCCTAGCTTTACCCATTCATTAATTAAAAAATAAATAAAAAGCAACAGAAAATATTTTCTTAACCAATTAAAAACTTTTGTTTTAAATAGTTTCCTGTACTGATACAAAATAATACTGGCTACATGACAACAAAGTTAGTAGTTGATTAGTTGAGGGGCGAATTTATTATGAAAATAAAATAATATATTAAAAGTAATAATTTTTATACAACTATATATATATTAAGGAATACTCTCAATCGAACTCAATTTTGAGTTTGGATCCGAACGGTCCGATCAAAATCCAAATCAATTAGATCCGAAATAAATTCGCTAAGACCAATTGGGCTCTCCAATCATTCATTTTTTAATTTACAGGTGACAAGTCCTAGATTTATTGGGCTCTCCAATTGCATCTTCAAATAGCCCAATTGTATTTTGTGTGATTCTAAAAGTTTGGAAAAATTTCCAGCCCAAGAAAGAAAAGCTGCGCATTCCCAGAGTTATATTCCTCTGAGGTAGCATAAACTTTCTATTTAGATAAATACAGTCCGATCATAATCCGAGCCAGTTAGAATGCACGGTGTTCCTTTAATATTCGTGCGGATTCTGATTAGATGGTCCGAATCTAAACATAATATTTCTGTTACCTTAGGTGATATAATTCCAGGCCCCCATAATCCTTCTGATCAACGAAACACGACTATTGATGCCATATCATCCGTCCGATCCGCGATGGAATTATAAACTGAACTCGGATTTGAGGGATCAGGGATTGAGTTTGGTATACCAATGCCAATGATACAAAAACAAAAAATAAAAATCCTTGCTTCTGCATATTTGCTCAGCCGGATGTGTTCAGTTGCTAGTTTTGTTGGGTTTCTTTAGTTGGGTTTAAGTTTCAGTAAATTAGTTGTAGCTGTAATTCTTTACTGGTAATGCAATTGGGCTGTTTGCCTTTTTCCCAAAAAAAAAAAAAAATGTTGAATGTTCAGAGAGTCAAATTGCTTTTCTGAAACTTTGAATTTTCCAGGACAGCTGGTTTCTATTGCCTTATTCTAATCAATTTTGAATAAAATTCAGGCATTATAACTTTTCTTCTTTTGTTTGGATTTGAAGTCCACTTAAGCACTCTTATTTCCATTCATGGGACATGGATTTGCATAAATTTGTCCAAATTACTCCCGATTAGTACCCTTTTTACGATTACAAGTAGGGATGTTGTTCCAGTTTAGTCAAATGATCACAAATTGCAATTAATTGACAGTGAAATCTTTTCATGATTAGTGAGAGGTATTATGGTGAGTTGCTAAGGTAAAGGGATATAGAAAGAACTATACTGTTGATTCAGATTTTGTTTGTTTTCTTCTTTTAAATCTACTTGTGTTGTGGTTTTGTGTAGCTGTTATCATGCAAACAAAGAAAAAGGGGGAGAAAAATTTCTCTCCCATTTAATTTCTTTCTCCCCCTTTTTCTTTGTTTTTGTTATTTGTTCTTCTTTTACCTGAATCTAAATAACCATACTCCTAAGGCAATAAAATGGGCAAATATTTTAACAGAAAAGTTTTGGCTTCATGCAGTGCACCAACCATATGTGCACTGTTTTAATTGTATGGTATGTGCGCTGCATGAAGCCAAAACTTCTCTGTTAATTTTTTGTTATTTGTTGTTCTTTTACCTGAATCTAAATAACCATACTCCTGAGGAGGCAATAGAACGGGCAAAGATTTTAACAGAGCAGTTTTGGCTTCATGCAGCGCACCAAAACTTCTCTGTTAAATTTTACCCCAATAGAATCTTGATACTTATGTTGTTGATCCATCATGGTTTAATTTTTGTTTATCCCTTTATATATTTTCATGATTCAGTTAAGATCCTCAAAATATAACAGGATATAATTTACAAGAGCCAAAAAATATATAAAAAATGGGATATAATTTTTGGCTCTGTATTAAATTCTTATTTATAATTTTTATAATAGTTTTTACAAAAATTAGGAGTGCGTTTAAATTTCGAAGTATATTTTTATAATGGTTAATTTTAAAGTATATTATTTCATGATTCAGTTATAACTATTATATTTTTTAACTGAATCATAAAAAAAATATACCACTGATTCAGTGAACCGGATATAATATTTACAATTAACAAGAGCCAAAAATTATTATATTTCTTCTTCTTTTTCTTCAGTGAATTGGGTATAATTGATTAACTTCTTATTTGTTTAATTTTTAGTAACATCAATTGTTCATAATTTGTGCCTTTATGGTTAGTTTAGTCAAGAGAATTTACTCAATTTAGAGAAGAAGAAAGTAACAAAACAAATTAAAATATTGGCACTATGAAGGTCCTAGTCATGACTTTCACAATTTTGAAATATGTTACGCAATTTCGGGGGAATTTCATGTATACCCCTAAAAAATCTCAAAATTACGTATTTCCTCCTCTAAAATCCACAATGTCACATTTACCCTTCTCAATTTTGAAAACTCACAAATCAAACCGTCGGTTCGGTTCGGTTGTAATCGAATTCGGTTGGTTCGGTTGTAATCGAATCAAGTCAAATTATATTTGTTAACTGAATAACAACCTAACCAAAGTAAATTTTAGTTTGTTTGATTGAATTGAAATAAAATAGATCAAAATTTAGAAGGCCGATTAATTGATTGATAGTCGATGGCGATGACCAAACCATTAATAAATTTCTCAATTAATCGGCCGATTTTTTTCTGATTATGGCCGATTATTCCCGATTATTCCCGATTAATCGCTGGACGGTACCATGTCTGTCCGACGAGCACAAACCATTATTTACAACACTGATACAACTATATTTAGTAGTCATAGAAATAAAAATATTAAGATAAATATAAAAAATATAAAATTTAACTAAATATAAAAACTCAAAATAATTCAAGTAAATATTATGTAAATTTCAGTTTGCTTGATTAAACCGAAATATGTGAGATTAAATCAAACTAGATATAAAAAATTAAAGTAATCCTATCCAAAGGACACCCTACATGTAGGTATTTATTCTTTCACTCTAAATGGGTCGATTTAGTCCACTGAAGGTGAAGAATGGTATCTTTCAGTTCTCACCTTTTTTTTGAGATTGACACTAAAAGTGAGGATTTTTTTTTTTTTTTTTTAGAGTAAGAATCGTTACTGTTGTTTCCTCTAATTTTTTTTGGGCTATATGATTTTCTTAGATACAAATAGTATCTGATTCATTTTCTGGTCTCCCAATTGTGATCTTTATATTGTGCTAAACTTCAAAGCGAGAATATTATGAATTCATTCATCATGGCAATAAAGTGCCAGTAAAAACAAAAATAATACATAATCAGTAAATTTATAGAACCCAAAAAACATTAATAATTAATAATTAAAGTATAATAAGATTTATAGAATTCGTTTGGTTGTGAATTCAACTGCAAGTATAAAATTTAAGTCAGAAAAAGGAAGAATTGAAGAAGAGAACACATTCAAAATAGCACCCCTGATTTTGACATGCATGTAAATTTCAAAACAACTTGAACTCCTAGCAACATTTATACATTCTTGTTCTTATTAGAAAAAAAACACATGACAAACATGAAACAAACAAAACTCTACCCCTCATAGGAATTATGGTGAAAATATGAACAAATTATTTGAAAAACATTGTAGGGATCGATCGTCTCACTTTAGTGCAAGCTTCCTTAACTCGATGATCCCGTGTGCTACCATGCCACAGAGGAAACCGAGTGCCGCACTCGATTCAACCAATGAAACCGAAGTACAAACAAGCATCACAAATGCCTCTTGTTTGGTTGACATGTCCCTTGCTGCCATTGCCAACTCGATTCCCGCAAATAGTAACAACACACCAAGTAATCCGACCGGGAACTCCACAAGCACCCGTAATATCGATCCGCCAAGCACCAACCCTAACACCAATTTCAATGCTCCAAGTGTCGCTACACATCCCCCACTCCTTCCCCCGAATTTATACTGACCCGCTAAGCCGCCTGCTCCATGGCAACATGGCATGGCACCAAACCAACACCCGATCAAGTTCATCAACCCGACTGTTACGGAGAGTGATGTAGCGCTAACTTGTTTTTCCGGGAACAAATCCTTGGACAATTTGCATACGGCTATGACTGAGTTCAGTAAAGTAAGAGGTAGTTGAGGGATTGCGCCTTTAATAAATCCGTCTTTCCAGGCTTGTCGTGATATACCTATCACGCGGATTGCTTCAGGACCGGCACGTAGCTCCTTGACAGCACTGGGTTTCCTAATAATTGCCAAAATAAGCCCTAAAATAGAAATTATGACAGCTGATGGTATCGCTAACTTCTCCATGAAATTTTTACGCTGTCTTACGATTGGATTAGGGTTTTCGTCATTGTTACTTTCATCTTCATTCTGCTGTTTTACCTCTTTACCGGCACCGTTGATTACAAGTATGAAGCAACATGCGACAATTGCAAGGATTAAGCCGTCAAGGCCGGTCCAGGGACGTTCGCCGAGTGATTTTCCCTTTCCAAGGTTTTGCTCTTTTGTAATGTACTTCACGGCCGTCATGGCGAAATTGAGACCTTGTGCTAGTTGGATACCTCGAACAACTGAGAGAGGTATCAGCCAATATGCTACTTTCATCAGGCCGGTTAAGCCGAGTACAAGAACCACACCAGATGTAATTATACCTGAAATTTAGAATAATACCTTATGATATATAGTCATACTAATATAGAACAATATATAATTAGTTGATAGTTTATGATTATTTGACAGAAAGAAATTAATCAATTATTTGTTTTTAAAATTTACCAGCAGCCATGATTTCAGGGACACCGAAGGAGCTATTGGAGATGGCAACAGCAGCAATGGATTTCATCGGTTGAACCGGCATGGGTACTCCGTAAAGAAGACCAGTGACTATGTTGTAAATGCCAGTGAAAATAAGAGTTGTCCCTAGATCAAGATTCCTACATCAGAACATAAAAAATATGAACATCATCTTTGTTTTATCAAAAACTTCATGATAATTAATTTATCACAATATATAAACCTGGCAAGGGAAAGAGCAAGGATGATGGGGATGTAAGTGCCAAGATCACCCATGGCGCCGTTTATCTCTGCCCATTTCGAGCGAAATGCAATGTTGTCAACCGCCTTCGCTAGAAAATTTTTCGGTTGATTCGGTTTGGCTGATTCCAGGTCGTCAGTACCTATCGTGTTGTTTGCCATGGCTGCAGAGCTCTCTATTGAAGAAAACTTTGTTATTTTGGAGCTCAATAGTTGCTTCTTTATACAAAGGAATTTTTGACTTCTTTGCTTTTATTCCTTTTTGTTAATTATTACCAGTTGGCAAATCCTTATGAGTCTAAGTGTTTAACTGGTTCAGTCTCTATCTCTGGATAGAATAGATGCTAAATTGAGTAGTGACAGCACCTTTTCTGAAATAATAAAGATTGCTACTGTATTTTTATGCATTGCTGAACAGCTAGCTTGATAGTATATAATCAGAGAGAGAGAGAGAGAGAGATGATAGAAAGAGTAATTGACAGAATGATTTGTGTTTCATTATTATCTCAAGTGTTACAATCATATGGTTTATATAACCATTGTTACAATAGCAAATCAGCTATGAGTAAATGAACACAGAACAGCATCTAAACATTCTTGTTATAACAGCATCTAACTAATTCGGCTATAGAGAACCATCTAATTACAAGTATGCCTAATACCCCCCCTCAAGCTGAGCCAGGAAGAAGGGTCAGTTTGGTGCGCAAGAACTCCAGCCTAGTAGAAGACATAGCTTTAATAAACAGATCCACTAGCTGATCCTTGGTCGAAATGAATCGCACATCCAATTGCTTTTTAGCCACCTTTTCTCGAACGAAATGAAAGTCAATTTCAATGTGTTTGGTTCGAGCATGGAAAACCGGATTAGATGCAAGGAATGTGGCTCCTAGATTGTCACACCAAAGGACTGGATTGGAGGGAAGAGGAATATGAAGCTCACGAAGAAGCTGCTGAAGCCAAACTAACTCGGTGCAAGCACCAGCCATGCTCCTGTACTCGGCCTCGGTGCTTGACTTAGAGACGGTGGTTTGCTTCTTGGAACCCCATGAGAGTAAGTTCGAGCCAAGGAACACACAAAAACCCGAAGTCGATCGACGATCGTCGGGACACCCAGCCCAATCCGCATCAGAATAGGCATGAAGCTCAAAGGATGAATGTGCACGAATATGAAGGCCAAGAGATAAGGTGCCCTTGAGATACCGCAAAATACGCTTGACGCCATTCCAATGTTCATCGGTGGGAGAGTGCATGAATTGCGAGGCTTTGTTGACAGCATATGAAATGTCAGGTCGGGTGATGGTGGCATATTGGAGAGCACCAACAACACTGCGGTATCTGTGAGGATCAGCCATTGGGTTGCCATCAAATTTGGAGAGGGGGTCACCTTTAGAAAATGGAGTGGAGCAAGGTTTGGCTCCATCCATTTTGGAGCGAATGAGAAGATCTCGCAGGTGTTGAGGTTGAGAGAGAAGAATACCATCGGATTGAGCTTGAACCTAGATGCCCAAAAAGAAATGCAAGGGACCAAGGTCTTTGAGAGAGAATTGTGAACCAAGCGATGAAATGAGAGAGGTCACAATAGAGGTATCGGATCCCGTGACAATGATGTCATAAACATAGACCAACACGATGGTAATCGATGAAGAATTACCATGTACGAAGAGAGAAGAATCCGATTGAGAAGCCATAAACCCAAGATTGTAAAGGGCGGAAGCCAACTTGTGAAACCATGCTCAGGGAGCTTGCTTGAGACCATAAAGAGCCTTTTTGAGAAGACACACATGATTTGGAAAAGAAGAATCCGCAAAGCCCGGTGGTTGTGACATAAAAACTTGTTCTTCAAGATCCCCATGTAGAAACGCATTGTTGACATCCAATTGACGAATCGGCCAATGTTTCGATGTAGCTATAGAAAGAACTACACGAATGGTGGTAGGTTTGACGACAGGGCTAAACGTCTCATGATAATCAAGGCCGGCCTCTTGATTGTAACCCTTGGCCACAAGTCGGGCTTTATAACGCTCAATGGAGCCATCGGCCTTCCGTTTGACTTTAAAAATCCACTTACATCCAATGACATTTTGCTCGGGGCTAGGTGGAACAAGAATCCATGTGCCATTTTTGGCAAGGGCATTTAGCTCATGAGACATAGCTTCACGCCATTCGGGATGCTTATTGGCCACGGTAAAAGAATGTCTAATATAGCCACTGCCGTATATTCTCTTGACTTTTACATTTTATATACTACTGAAACAAATATTAATTTTCATGTATACATTACGGATTAAATAATGCATCTCTGGAACAGAGAAACTGTCTAATTTCATTTATTAGCTCTTGGAGTAATAAGAAGCCAATGAAGCAATTAAGGGACATATATGAAGAAATTGTCTAATTTTTTTATTTACTATCTTAAAAAAGAAAAAGAAAAACCATTTAACCTTATTTTCTGAAAAATTCTATACTTACCAGAACCGTAGTACCAAATTAATACACTCAGTGTGATATTTGCACTGCTGGTATCCAGTTTAAAACTGTAATTCTGATAAATATAAATTTTTTCAGAAAATAGAGTTAAATGAATTTTTTTTTTTTTAAAAATGGTAAATAAAAAATTTCGGCATATATCGTGTAAACGGATTTGAATTATTCACTCCAAATGCGCTTGAGACCCGAATGCACTGCTGGTATTCAGTTTGAAACTGTAGTTCTGACAAATATAAATCTTTTCAAAAAATAGAGTTAAATGAAAAGATACAAATACTTATTAACAAAATTTAAATATAAAAATAAATGAATAATTGAAAGTCCTTAGCTTAATTTAACACGGTGACTTCCTAATTTAGTTGAATGAACATTATTTTATATATTTTTTTAAATGGACGCTTAAAGAAAATAAAAAAATGTTGCAAAGGATATTGATAGGAAGGTGGCTTGAATTCTAGCTTAATCGGTCTCTCCATTTACGCTTAAATGGAGAGACCGATTAAGCTAGAATTCAAGCCACCTTCCTATCAATATCCTTTGCAACATTTTTTTTATTTTCTTTAAGCGTCCATGTTAAAAAAATATAAAATAATGTTCATTCAACTAATTAAATTAGGAAGTCACCGTGTTAAATTAAGCTAAGGACTTTCAATTATTCATTTATTTTTATATTTAAATTTTGTTAATTAGTATTTGTATCTTAAAGTTCATATGACTCAATTATCTGATAATCGTTTCGTATCCGTATTCGTAGATTATCCGCCCCGTATCCATATCCATTTAAGGAGGATTTGGTTTTGAATTTTGACATTCATTTACTATCCGTATCCGTATTCGTATCCGCTCATTCAAAGAAAAATACAGATTTGGTATCAACATTATCCGCTCCAAATCTGCTACGTTTTCACCCCTACATATATCTCATGTAAACATATAGCCTTTTAAAATATTGATTATTAATTTTTTAAGTTCTGGTTATTTTTTTTATTTTTTTAAACCATAAATATAAAAAAAAATTACCAAAACAACTTGATTGGTTTCATTTTCAGTCCACGGCCACACAATTTTTCTCCAAAATCTGTGAAACTATCTCGGACCGAAATAACAATTAGATATATAAAAAAAAAATCCTTTGGACCGAATTGCCATTTCGGTTTTTATTGTTTTTGTAAAAACGAAACAAATAAAGTTAGTTTGGTAAATTTTATTTACTTATTTATGATTTCTAAAAAAATTCTATTATTTTCTCATGTGGTTGAAACTTGAACCTAACAGTTATTAGTATGATTGCTATCTCCTAAAAAACCGTGCCATTGAATTAGCCATTCCTAGAATGGAATTGGTCTACGTGCGCCCCATTTTGGACTTGGCCTTGTATCTGATCTTGTATTAGTCAGCTCCTAATTAAATTGCAATTTAGTTCTTATTAGTGGTTAGTCCTAATTAGTGTATTGACACAACCCGCCCGGTCTAGGACCGGACCGGCCCCGGACCAGCCCGAGCTCGTACCTAAACCCGGACCGGACCGTCCAAATGGGTGGGCCGAGTTAACCAAGGCACGGATCGCCCTTTTTGGATCCAACCCGCCCAGACCCGACCTGTTTGAATCCCCGGATCGGGACCGGACCGGACTGGAGCAAACCCTGACCGGACCGTCCGAACCAGTGTCAAACCCGTGCCAACCCCCCGAACCCGGAGCCAACTAGCCCGAACCCGCCCCAAATTCAAATGTTTAAAAAAAAAAACGATAAAATTTTGCCCCCCCACAAAAATCTCCATAAACACACCCCCATTCTTCATACATTTTCACATCTCATACTCTTATTATTTTCAATCTCTCATTCTCTCAATCTCATATTCTCATACTCTCAATATTTTTATTATTCTCAAATTTTAATTTTATTGTTAAAAAAAATATAGTTGCAAATTTATTTCATTCTAAAAATACGCAAACAAAATTACGAAAATAGAGGAATACGAAGTTCGGCACCTCCCGCAAGATTTAGTTATATCTATTTTTAGTTAGATTTATTTTTAGTTAGATTTATTTTGTGTAGAGTAATTTAAAATTTAGATTGAATGTTAGATTTTAAATATGTTAGATTTATTTTTAGTTAGATTTATTTTTTGGTAGATTTAATTTTAGTAATTTAAATTTTAGTAATTGTTAGATAATTAGAATTATTTTTAAATAGGTTAGATTTATTTTTAATAGGTTAGATTTTCTTTTTGAATATGTTAGATAATTAGATTTATTTTTAATAGGTTAGATTTTATTTTTTAAATAAGTTAGATAATTAGATTTATTTTTAAAATAGGTTAGATTTTATTCTTAAATTTGAATTTATTTTTAAATAGGTTAGATAAATAACTTAGATTTATTTTTGAATATGTTAGATAAATAGATTTATTTTTTAAATAGGTTAGATTTTATTTGTCAAATTCGGATTTAACTTAATAGATTTCAGTTCTCACCTTTTTTTTTAGATTGACACTAAAAGTGAGGATTTTTTTTTTTTTTTTTTAGAGTAAGAATCGTTACTGTTGTTTCCTCTTATTTTTTTTTGGGGCTATATGATTTTCTTAGATTACAAATAGTATCTGATTCATTTTCTGGTCTCCAAATTGTGATCTTTATATTGTGCTAAACTTTAAAGCGAGAATATTATGAATTCATTCATCATGGCAATAAAGTGCCAGTAAAAACAAAAATATATAATACATAATCAGTAAATTTATAGAACCCAAGAAACTTTAATAATTAATAATTAAAGTATAATAAGATTTATATAATTTGTTTGGTTGTTAATTCAACTGCAAGTATAAAATTTAAGTCAGAAAATGGAAGAAAGCATTGAAGAAGAGAACACATTCAAAATAGCACCCCTGATTTTGACATTCATGTAAACTTGTAAAGTTCAAAACAACTTGAACTCCTAGCAACATGTATACATTCTTGTTCTTATTAGAAAAAAAAAACATGACAAACATGGAACAAACAAAACTCTACCCCTCATAGGAATCATGGTGAAAATATGAACAAATTATTTGAAAAGCATTGTAGGGATCGATCGTCTCACTTTAGTGCAAGCTTCCTTAACTCGATGATCCCGTGTGCTACCATGCCACAGAGGAAACCGAGTGCCGCACTCGATCCAACCAATGAAACTGAAGTACAAACAAGCATCACAAATGCCTCTTGTTTGGTTGACATGTCCCTTGCTGCCATTGCCAACTCGATTCCCGCAAATAGTAACAGCACACCAAGTAATCCGACCGGGAACTCCACAAGCACCCGTAATATCGATCCGCCAAGCACCAACCCTAACACCAATTTCAATGCTCCAAGTGCCGCTACACATCCCCCGCTCCTTCCCCCGAATTTATACTGACCCGCTAAGCCGCCTGCTCCATGGCAACATGGCATGGCACCAAACCAACACCCGATCAAGTTCATCAACCCGACTGTTACGGAGAGTGATGTAGCGCTAACTTGTTTTTCCGGGAACAAATCCTTGGACAATTTGCATACGGCTATGACTGAGTTCAGTAAAGTAAGAGGTAGTTGAGGGATTGCGCCTTTAATAAATCCGTCTTTCCAAGCTTGTCGTGATATATCTATCACGCGGATTGCTTCAGGACCGGCACGTAGCTCCTTGACAGCACTGGGTTTCCTAATAATTGCCAAAATAAGCCCTAAAACAAAAATTATGACAGCTGATGGTATCGAATCCGCTAACTTCTCCATGAAATTTTTACGCTGTCTTACGGTTGGATTAGGGTTTTTGTCATTGTTACTTTCATCTTCATTCTGCTGTTTTACCTCTTTACCGGCACCGTTGATTACAAGTATGAAGCAACATGCGACAATTGCAAGGATTAAGCCGTCAAGGCCGGTCCAGGGACGTTCGCCGAGTGATTTTCCCTTTCCAAGGTTTTGCTCTTTTGTAATGTACTTTACGGCCGTCATGGCGAAATTGAGACCTTGTGCTAGTTGGATACCTCGAACAACTGAGAGAGGTATCAGCCAATATGCTACTTTCATCAGGCCGGTTAAGCCGAGTACAAGAACCACACCAGAAGTAATTATACCTGAAATTTAGAATAATACCTTATGATATATATTCTTACTAATATAGAACAATATATAATTAGTTGATAGTTTATGATTATTTGACAGAAAGAAATTAATCAATTATTTGTTTTTTAAAATTTACCAGCAGCCATGATTTCAGGGACACCGAAGGAGCTATTGGAGATGGCAACAGCAGCAATGGATTTCATCGGTTGAACCGGCATGGGTACTCCGTAAAGAAGACCAGTGACTATGTTGTAAATGCCAGTGAAAATAAGAGTTGTCCCTAGATCAAGATTCCTACATCAGAACATCAAAAATGTGAACATCATCTTTGTTTTATAAAAGACTTCATGATAATTAATTTATCACAATATATAAACCTGGCAAGGGAAAGAGCAAGGATGATGGGGATGTAAGTGCCAAGATCACCCATGGCGCCGTTTATCTCTGCCCATTTCGAGCGAAACGCAATGTTGTCACCCGCCTTCGCTAGAAATTTTTTCGGTTGATTCGGTTTGGCTGATTCCAGGTCGTCAGTACCTATCATGTTGTTTGCCATGGCTGCAGAGCTCTCTATTGAAGAAAACTTACTTTGTTATTTTGGAGCTCAATAGTTGCTTCTTTATACAAAGGAATTTTTGACTTGTTTGCTTTTGATTCCTTTTTTTTAATTATTACCAGTTGGCAAATCCTTATCAAGTCTAAGTGTTTAACTGGTTCAGTCTCTATCTCTGGATGGAATAGATGCTAAATTTAGTAGTGACAGCACCTTTTCTGAAATAATAAAGATTGCTACTGTATTTTTATTCATTGCAGAACAGCTAGCTATAGCCACTGCCGTATATTCTCTTGACTTTTACATTTTATATACTACTGAAACAAATATTAATTTTGATGTATAAATGCATGTATAATATACCTTATCCTCTTGAGCTTCCTTTTTTTTTTTTCCTTTAGGACGGCTAAAATAATGCATTTCTGGAACAGAGAAACTGTCTGATTTCATTTATTAGCTCTTGGAGTCATAAGAAGCCAAAGAAGCAATAAAGGGACATATATGAAGAAATTGTCTAATTTTTTTATTTACCATCTTAAAAAAGAAAAAAGAAAAACCATTTAACCTTACTTTCTGAAAAATTCTATACTTTCCAGAACCGCAGTACCAAATTAATTCACTCAGTGTGATATTAATGCATTGCTGGTATCCAGTTTAGAACTGTAGTTCTGATAAATATAGAAAATTCAGAAAATAGAGTTAAATGAATTTTTTTTTTTTTTTGAAAGATGGTAAATAAAAAAATTTCGGCATATATCGTGTAAACGGATTTGAATTATTCGCTCCAAATCCTCTTGAGACCCGAATGTACTGCTGGTATCCAGTTTGAAACTGTAGTTCTGACAAATATAATTTTTTTTCAGAAAATAGAGTTAAATGAAAAGATACAAATACTAATTAACAAAATTTAAATATAAAAATAAATGAACAATTGAAAGTCCTTAGCTTAATTTAACACGGTGACTTCCTAATTTAGTTGAATGAACATTATTTTATATTTTTTTAACTTAAATGGAGAGACCGATTAAGCTAGAATTCAAGCCACCTTCCTATCAATATCCTTTGCAACATTTTTTTTTTATTTTCTTTAAGCTAGAATTCAAGCCACCTTCCTAGAAAATAAAAAAAATGTTGCAAAGGATAATCTACGAATACGGATACGAAACGATTATCAGATAATTGAGTCATATGAACTTTAAGATACAAATACTAATTAACAAAATTTAAATATAAAAATAAATGAACAATTGAAAGTCCTTAGCTTAATTTAACACGGTGACTTCCTAATTTAGTTGAATGAACATTATTTTATATTTTTTTAACATGGACGCTTAAAGAAAATAAAAAAATGTTGCAAAGTATATTGATAGGAAGGTGGCTTGAATTCTAGCTTAATCGGTCTCTCTATTTACGCTAAAATGGAGAAGATAATTCATCCATTGAACATGATTTTGCTAGTCTTGGGAAATGGAATAGCGTAGCATGTCCGGTACTGAGCGAAAGTGCGGACCATTAGTCCCACAAAGAGTTCTTTATTTGAAATGAATTATCTTCTCCATTATAGCGTAAATGGAGAGAGACCGATTAAGCTAGAATTCAAGCCACCTACCCTATCAATATCCTTTGCAACATTTTTTTATTTTCTTTAAGTGTCCATGTTAAAAAAATATAAAATAATGTTCATTCAACTAAATTAGGAAGTCACCGTGTTAAATTAAGCTAAGGACTTTCAATTATTCATTTATTTTTATATTTAAAATTTGTTAATTAGTATTTGTATCTTAAAGTTTATATGACTCAATTATCCGATAATTATTCGTTTCGTATCTGTATTCGAATCCGTATTCGTAGATTATCCGCTCCGTATCCGTATCTGTTTAAGGCGGATTTGGTTTTGAATTTTGATATTTATTTACTATCCGTATCCGTATTCGTATCCGCTCATTCAAAGAAAAATACAGATTTGGTATCAACATTATCCGCTCCAAATCTGCTACGTTTTCACCCCTACATATATCTCATGTAAACATATAGCCTTTTAAAATATTGATTATTAATTTTTTAAGTTCTGGTTATTTTTTTTATTTTTTAACCACAAATATAAAAAAAAAATTATCAAACCAACTTGATTGGTTTCGTTTTCGGTCCACAGCCACATGATTTTTCTCCAAAATATGTGAAACTATCTCAGGCGAAATGACAATTCGGTATGTAAAAGAAAAACCTCTTTGGACCGAAATACCATTTCGGTTTTTATCGTTTTTGTAAAAAAAAAAAACAAATAAAGTTGGTTTGGTAAATTTTTATTTATTTATTTATGATTTCTAAAAAATTCTATTCTCTCAGGTGGTTGAAACTTGAACCTAACAATTATTAGTATGACTGCTATCTCATAAAAAACCGTGCCATTGAATTAGCCATTCCTAGAATGAAATTGGTCTACGTGCGCCCGCCCCATTTTGGACTTGGCCTTGTATCTGATCTTGTATTAGTCAGCTCCTAATTAAATTGCAATTTAGTTCTTATTAGTGGTTAGTCCTAATAAGATTTTTATTATATTTGGGAAAATCAAGGAGGCTAAGTTGGAGCACCCGTTTATTAACTCGTCGCAAAAAAACTATAATTTTCCGGTGTTGTCGCGGCTCATGATGAACCTATTCTGAACCGGTCTACGCGCGGTGTATCGCGAACGAGGTTTAATTCGGACTGGTCTTTGCGCGGTGCACAAAACGCGCGGTTCACAGATACGCGACGGCGACGCGATCCATTTTAAGCAGTGTACAGCGCCAATTTGACCGAAAAGATTTCTGTATGGACTTGGTTCACACACGGTCCACGGTCAAAATTAATGGTGAACCAACTCAAATATTTCTTTTTCGCTGTACTAAAATCGTCACTGTCTGAACCTTCAAATAAGATTTCTACTATAGAAATTCATCAGCAATACTAAAACTATACTCATCGATTAAATCGATCGGGTACGATTTCAATTCAATTTTTTTAAATAAGCCAAACTTTTTTTTTAATTGTTTTGTTTGATAATTATTCGGTTTAGTCCATCATTTAAATGAATATTATCTTTAAATTTTACATATAAAAAGTTCACATTCTATATGATTAATGTTCAAAATAATCTTAATTGTATTGATCATTTTTTAATTATATATAAAATTGACGATATACAATACATATATAAACTTAACGTTGAATTTATAGAGTAGAACTAGGGTGTTCTTAAGTTCACCAAATTCTTTGATGAATTGAACTCTAAAATTTATCGGATTGGCTTCAATTGATTAATTCGACCTGTTAAAACTCATCTAACTTACGAGTGATGCGTATACATGCGAAAATTTTAAATTTTCAAATTAATTTTATATAGAGTCAAGTGGTAAAAAAACGTTCAAAAAATGAATGCATTAAAATTAATTTAGAAACTTTCTAATATTTTCATGATTTAGTCAATGGTTTGAGTACAATGTGTTGTGATATTGAGTTGGTGAAATTTTGGTAGTTCATTGTATACTAAAATTAATGGCTAAGCATCTATTTAGTAGGAAAATTAGTATTTTTAATTTTAAATTCTAAATTTAGAACTTTTATGTTTTGGTATATATATTCTGGCAGTATATTATGTTTTGCTGCACCTATATATTAGCTGCCTTTTTCTTACATAGAATACTTGTTTTCTCCCTAACCCCAGTTTTTTCTTTTCACAGAATATTTTACTCTCTAGAATCACCATTTTATATTGTTACACAGAAAAAGCAAGATTTCTTAACTTTTAAAATGAGATGGATGGTGTTGGTAGGCGGGGATATTTAAACGGTTGGTTCGATTAAAATCAAATTAAGATAGTCAAATTAAAAATTTTATTCGGTTTTCAAAAATCTAATTGAAATAAGAATCAAATTTTAAAAGATCAAAACTCAATATACATAAATATATTTGATAACCATAGAAATATATCTAGAAACCCTAAACCCTAAACAACAGCTAGCTATTCAGTCGAACCAAATATAAAAACCCGAAATAGTTTAATTAAATATCAAATAAATTTTAGTTTGTTTGATTAAATCCAAATAAGTGAGACTAGATTAAACTAAATATAAAAAATTAAAGTAATTCAAAAATTTAACTGAACTGAATCATTTAAATCGAAAAACTGAATCATTTAGTTCAAAATTTGTCAAATCAATTGAAAACCAAATAAACCGGCCGGATTTAAAGGACACCCCTATATGTAGGTATTTATTCTTTCACTAGAAGGTGTCTAAATGGGTCAATTTAGTCCACTAAAGGTGAAGAATAGTAACAACACAACTACCTTAAATTTAAAAAGGTTTTTGAATAAGCAAGTGAAGGTAAGATTTTGGAGGAAACCAAACTAACAGCAACTCAGAAAAACAGAGAAATGTATTGGTTTGATTTCCTGCAATTCTCACATTCAATACCTCATAAACCCATATATGATTTCATATTTACTTTCTTGCAAGGTTAAAACTGAATATGAGATGTTGGAGAAAACTGAACTCATTTAATTCACCAATTATTTGAGACAAAATTAAAGTTCAATTCCTTCCAACTCCCATTGTGGGAGTAATTTATAGAAACCTAATCTGAAAAAAGGGCAAAGACATGTATGGTGTGATTTTTCTTTTTCTGATTTCATGTCATAGATATGGCATGAGGTTTTACCAAATGTACTGGTAATTTTTCTTTTTCAGAGATAGTCTTCTATGCCCTCTTGTTACTTATTGTGTTGTAATGGGATTATGATTTTTTATTTTTGCAAATCACAACGGGAATCTTTTGTGTGTGTGTGAGTGAGAGAGAGAGAAGCAATGCTAACTTATTGTATGCTAGATAGTGTCTGTTGAGAGCAGAGGTCAGGTACCCGATAGGCATCAGATCAAATTCAGTTCCATAGTCAACCTAGACTATTTGATCTACTTCAAAATTCATGCAAAAATTGTAATTATAAATCATTTTGTGAATCTAAATCGGCTGCCCAAACTTTCAATGCCGATTAAATAGTCCAAACTGAATATTGAATTGAATTTGATCCGATATCCATTAGATCTCCTTCGATCGCTCTCGTGTCTGTTGACATGGTGAGAAATTATAAAAGTTCAAGTTAACAATTTATAATTACAATATCCCAGTTTGCCAACTAAATGAGGCTCACCCATTGATTCTAGCAATATTTATGTGAAGTGGTGAGATATTTAGAGAAAAAATTAGAAAATAAAAATTTAGAAGGCCAAAACATAAAATGCATAATATATGGTTGCTGATATTTGAATTCAAGTTTTCATAGTGACAAAGTCAAATTCTAACTACTAAAATATAAGCACACATATATTCAACATTTAACGAGGAATCAGAACTCTATAAAACTTAAAAAAAAATTAATTAAATTTCAGTTTAACTTTATGTTGATCTTGTTGGATCATTAATTTAAGGTTAGGCTTATATTTGAATTGCATACTCACAATTTAATATCTAATTAAAAAATGATTAACACGGTTAAGATTATTTTAAACATTAATGTGTCATAGAATATGAATTTTTAATATGTAAAACTTAATGATGATATTTATTTTAATGATGGTCTAAACTGAATAATTATCAAATAAGACAGTTAAGATTTTTTTAGCTTATTTAATAATTTGGTCTCCAATTTACAAAACAGACTAAATCCTCTCTCAATTATCTCATGATTAGTTAGTGAGAGACCTTAAAAAATTGAAAAAAAAAATCTCTAAAGGAGATCAAATTTGGTGACGCTTTTATGCTCAAGTGTGACTTGAATTCAGGTACGCTTTCGTGTTGAATTTTAGACTCAACAAGTAATATCAAAATACCGTTAAAATCAAAATTACAAAATTTTGAATTGAAATCGTACCCGGTCGATATTTTCAGTTCTGTATGAAGTTAATTAATTTGATTCGGTTCACCATTAATTTTGGTCGTGGACCATGTAGACCAAGTCCAGCCAGAAATCATTTTTTTCTAAGTGAAGTGATTAAAATAGTAGATAACAGTCATGCGATATTAATAGTTACATTACATGTGGTTACGCGGTGATCGCACGTTTATTATATTTTAAAGTTTTGAGTTAGCTCATAGAAAATAAATAAACGAAGATGCTAACAAAAATAAAACTATATATTGCAAAATAAATTAAAATAAACAAATAATTTTGGAAAAATTAGTCGTGCACGTTATGTGTCACGTGACCGAGTCAGTTTGTGTGATGTTTGGTGACATGCCATTTTCAATTGAAGAGAAACACGTCACACAAATTGACCCATCAAACGAATGGACGTACATCACGTGACACGTGAATCATGTCACATGATTGTCATGCGTGACGTAATGTATCGTGACAAAGCTGATAATAACAACGTGACTAATTTTCTTCACTCTTTCAAGGAAATAACAGACATACCTCATATGTAGGGGTGGACCCACATTGGCTCGAGGGGGGGTGGGGTGGTGCAATTGCCTTCCTGAATTTGAAATTTAGCGAAAAAAAACAGGTTTGGTTCTTCTTTGCCCTTCTATGAAAATTGATTTGCCCCTCTTTGTCCTCCAATAGAAATCCTGTATCCGTCCCTGCTCATACGTTATGTTAGATTCAAATTCTAGTTAAGTTTTAACCACCTGAGAAAAGAACAATTAGAACTTGATAATATATATATAATCAATATTTGAGAGCAAAAAGTCTATGTTTACATGAGATACAATATATATGTGCCTTGCTTCATTGGCTTCCTATGACTCCAAGAGCTAGTAAATAAAATTGGACAGTTTCTCTGTTCCAGAAATGCATTATTTTATCCGTAATAAAGGAAAATAAAAATAGAAGAAAGATCAAGAGGATAAGGTATATTATACATTTATACTTAAGGATAATTCTTAAACAATGTGCTGCCTATATATACATAAAAAGGTGCTGTCACTATTAAATCTTAGAAGGTAGCATTTATTCTATCTAGAGATAGAGACTGGACCAGTTAATAACATCATTAGCTATGTATAAAGAGCAAAATAAAAATAAAAAGTGGCAGTCACTATTATCTCTTCAAAACTCAAAAGTCAGCATCTACTCTATATATCCAGAGATAGAACTGGACCGGTTAGACTTCATTAAGGATTTTCCAACTGGAAGAAAAACAAAAAGGAATTAATAAAACCAAGAAGTCTAAATTCCTTTGTATATGTAAAGAAACAAATATTCCCTCCTGTTCCAAGTAGGCCATATATATATTGAGCTTAAAATTAAAAATCTAAGTTTTATTTTTTTATAAGCACTGAAGTCATGGCAAACAACACAATAGATGCTGACGATCTGGAATCAGCTAAGCCGAAACAACCGCAAATTACGCCGAAATTTGTAGCGAAGGTGGGTGACAACATTGCGTTTCGCTCGAAATGGGCAGAGGTGAATGGTGCCATGGGTGATCTTGGCACTTACATCCCCATCATCCTTGCTCTTTCCCTTGCCAGGGTTTATATATTGTGCTAAATTATCTAATTATTTTGAAGTTTAATTTTAATAAAACAAAAGATGATGTTTGTTACTTTATTAGTATCTTAATTTCTTCACATTGTGTTAATATTTTTATGTTCTGATGTAGGAGAATCTTGATCTAGGGACAACTCTTATTTTCACTGGAATTTACAACATAGTCACTGGCCTCCTCTATGGAGTACCCATGCCGGCTGAACTGATGAAATCCATTGCTGCTGTTGCCATCTCCAATAGCTCATTCGGTGTCCCTGAAATCATGGATGCTGGTAAAATTTTAGAAAACATGAAAATAATTGATTAATTTTTTGCAGCCAGATAATCATAAACTATCAACTAATTATATATTGTGCTATATTAGTAAAACAACATAATAAGGTATTTCTCTAAATTAATGGTGAAGCACAATCTTCAGGTATAATTACTTCTGGCATGGTTCTTGTACTCGGTGTAACCGGCCTGATGAAAGTAGCATATTGGTTGATACCTCTCTCAGTTGTTTCAAGGCATCCAACTAGCTCAAGGCCTCAATTTCGCCATGATGGCCGTCAAGTACATTAGAAAAGAGTAAAACCTTGGAAAGGGACAATCACTCGGAGAACACCCCTGGACCGGCCTTGATGGTTTAATCCTTGCAGTTGTCGCATGTTGCTTCATACTGGTAATCAATAGTGCCGGTAAAGAGGCGCGACAGCAGAATGAAGATGAAAATAATGATGATGACAATCCTAATCCCACCATAACGCAGCGTAAAATTTTCCTGGAGAAGTTAGCTGATTTGATACCATCAACTGTCATGATTTTTGTTTTGGGGCTCATTTTGGCAATCATTAGGAGACCCAGTGCTGTCAAGGAGCTACGTGCCGGTCCCGAGATAATCCGCGTGATAGACATCTCACGGCTTGCTTGGAAGGACTGATTTGTCAGGCACAATCCCTCAACTATCTCTTACTTTACTAAACTCAGTCATAGCCGTTTGCAAATTGTACAAGGATTTGTTCCCGGAAAAACAAGTTAGTGCTACGTCACTCTCTGTGATAGTCGGGTTGATGAACTTGATTGGATATTGGTTCGGTGCCAAGCCGTGTTGTCATTGTTAGAAATGTACTAACAGGCTAGAATATTTTGGGCCAAAATTAATAGTTAATTTTATGAATTAAATCAACTCTTATTGGGCTATAGGCTCGAAATCTAATCTCTGCTCTGAATCTGATCTGATATAGTTAAATGTATATGAATAAAAATTTCTGAAGAGGCTCAAACAAAATAGTGCAAATGAACAAGCTCAAACGAACAGGTGTATGTTGTTTATAAATATACATCAGCAGTTCATTTTTCAGTTAGTCCCATTAATCAAAATTCGTATCTATTCAAAAACTGTGAGAGAGAAAGAAAGAGAAACATAAGGAGCTGTCAATTAGGTACTAGCATCCCGATTGACAGCTGTTTTCGAACCTGTTCGTGTCTATATCGGTGGAGACGCATTTGCTATTGTTGGTGCATATATCTCACACTGAAAGGAGGAGAAGAGGCTAACTGCTCCTACGACTAGACGAAGATATCCGCTGCGCGTCTAGTGGTAAACTTCTATATAAATCTTGGAATTAGTTTTATATATGGATTCTGATTTTCGGGTAGTGAACAAATCTTGAACTGAATCGAATTGTTGCACATATAACCTACCCGAATCCCTACAGTCATGGGACGGGCGGCCTAGCCGGCCAATATAAATTTGGGGGAAGGAGCAGGGGATGTGTAGTGGCACTTGGAGCATTGAAGCTGGTGTTGGGGTTGGTGCTAGGTGGATCAATATTAAGGATTACTTGGGGTGCAGTTACTATTTGCGGGAATCGAGTTGGCAATGGCAGCAAGGGACATGTCAACCAAACAAGAGCCATTTGTGATGCTTGTTTGTACTTCTGTTTCATTTGTTGGATCGAGTGCAGCGCTCGGTTTCCTCTGTGGCATGGTAGCATACGGGATCAGGGTAGAGTTGTACATGTTTGTTTCATGTTTGTCATGTTTTTTTTTATAATAAGAACAAGAATGTACTAAATGTTGCTAGGAGTATAAGTAGCTTTGAACTAATTCATATGCATGTCAAAACAGAGGTGCTACTTTGAATGTGTTCACTGTTTCAATTCTTCATGTAAGTAAATTGCTTTCTTCCTATTTCTGACTTTAATTTTATAATTGCTGTTGACTATAATTTTATACTTTCTGTTTAATTAGTTCCCGACCAAACTAATTAAATCCTAAATTTTTTATTATACCTGTATTCCCAATAATTTTTGATATGACATTTCATGGCCCAAGAAACAAGAGGAAACAACAGTAGCAATCTCTGAACTTCTAAAAATTAAAATTCTCACTTCACACTTTCTGCCCTCCAACATTTACTCAAAAAAAAAAAAAAATCCTCACTTTTTGTGTCAATCTCAAAAAAAGGTGAGAACCAAAATATCCTATTCTACACCTGCAATGGACCAAATCAACCCATTTAATTAGACACCTAGTGAAAGAATAAATACCTATACAATCCATCTCACTTTAAAATTAGTTAAGCTTGCTCTTTTTCTCTGTAAAAATATATATTGGTGACTATGTAAATTGATAATATTTGGTGAAAAGAGAACTGGGTTTTGGGAAATACCAGTAATTTATCTAAGATCAGCTAAAATAATGAAGTTTTCTACTGTATTTTCAGATTTTTTTACTTATAAAATAAATATAAAAAATTAATATAAGATATTAGAATGAGTAACGTAGGTTTCAGATGCCATAGATGGAACCGAAAAAAATTTGGCTCCATTCTTTGGAGCCGAATTTGAATTTTTAATTGGGATCCATTAAATTCACCATACACCATGAACATTGCTTGACTACGCCACATTAGATCCGAACAATTCAAACATTGGAGCCGAAGAAAAACTTCTAATGCGTACGAGCCGATTTTTTTGGGTACTTCAACAACTAGGTTACAATCAAGCATTTAATGTTTTATAAGAGGGCTGAACTATATAAAAACAAAAACGAAAACTTAAAAAGAAGAAAATTCAATTAAATTTTAATATACATAATTAAAAAATTTAAAATCATGAGGTGACCTAGCACCCTTTGAAGTACACTAAGATCCATCACTGATTACCCACACACACTGACACACGGCCTATACTGCGCACTCGGCTACAATTAGGCTAGCCTTTAACAAGTCAGATTTCTCATCACTAGATTCAGTGAAGTTTCTGGCCTTCTCTACCTGGGCCTCCCAATCAATGGTGCAGATAGCATACAACATGAAGCAAGCACATGATGCCTGAGCAGCCAAAAGTCCCATCAGCAATCCAACAAAACCCAGCTTGAATGGAAAGGCACACAACAAGGAGACAGGAAGTCCGATAAGGTAAAAGGCGGCAAAATTTATATTCGCTCCTATTTCGGGTTTCGCACTCCCTCTAAGCACTCCACAACCAACAGTCTGAAGGCTGTTACCCATCTCACAGATGCCGATGATCGGCAAAGCAACTGTTGTCAAGTGTACTATACTAGGGTCCTTGTTGAACATCTGCGCCCACACATCCTTGACCGATATTGTAAAAAGGCAAGACGTAATGCCGCAAACCATTGAGACAACAATGCCAACAGCAGAGGCAAGCTTGGCCTGAGTCGGCTGGCCGGCTCCGAGTTCATGACTCACACGAGTCGAGAGACCCATACCAAGAGAGGATGGAAAAACATAGATGAGAGAAGTCATTTGAATTAGAATGCCAAAGGATGCAACACTTGCCTTAGGGTTCACAAGCCAACCACACACAACCATCATTACCTCATACCACCACCATTCAAGGCAAACCCCTATGCAACTCGGAACGGCAAGTCTTATTAGTTGGATCCAACCCTTTAACCCTGGCACCAAGGAGCCGGTCCACGGCTTCAAGCAGCTTTTAGAAAAGATCATATAACCAATAAGCCCTAAGTTTATGTTGATGGTGTTCAAAGAAGAGGCTATGGCTATACCTTTGACCCCAAGACCCATAGAGAAAACTAGAAAGTAGCTAATGGGTATATGTAATATAAGGCCCACTGTGGCACAAACACTTACAGGCATAGTAATGTTTTGTGTCCTGAGAAAAATTCTAACTGGATGAAGAAAGGCTTGGGCAAAGAGATCAGGAAGGGAGAACAGAATGTACTCCTTTGCGGGTGCAATGATTTCGGGTTTTTGGTAGCATAAAAGCATGATGGGTTCCATGTATAACCAAAGAAGTGAGATCGGTATAGTGGCGGCAAGTAAGAGAATAATGGTTTTTTGAACTGTTTGGCTGAGGATGGGCCATTGGCGGGCTCCGTAAGCCTGACCACAAATGGGCTCCATGCCGGACGAAAGACCCTTTAGCACAGAGTAACCTGTAATGTTAGCAAAAGCATTGGCTATTGATCCGCCGGCAAGTTGAGCAGTGCCGAGTTGCCCGAGAAATAGCATGGAGACCTGGTTTCTGGAGTAGAGGAGGAGACCTGTTAGCATGACTGGCCACACAATCTCGTACAATATGAACAACTCATTGCTTACCTGCATTGTTTAATTTAAAAACAAGGATAGCAAAGGAAATATGATTAGTTCATGACTGGGGTGTAATTATGATTGATGTACTGGTAAAAATTATCAGAAAATAAAAAATATGATTAGTTCACTGGGCTGCAATTATGATAGATAATATGAACAAGTGAACTCATTGCGTACCTGCATTGTTCAATTAAAAACACAAGGATAGCGAAGGAAATATGATTAGTTAAACAAGGATAACAAGGATAGATGTATGGCTAGTAGTAAGTACTAATAGATGCTTATATAATGTTGTGATGAAATCTAGCTAGGTTGCCAGAGGGAAGACTTGTTCATGCACCATCTCTGATTTCCAATTTCTAACAGACAAGAGCCAATAAATTATCTTGAGAACATTTTCTATTTTCTAGCTGAAGCTAAGTAGATTGGTCCCCATTTCCCATGAAATTAATAAAGAAACTGAGAAAGTCAGCTTTTGTAACTTGGTTTGATCCACTCCATTTCGGATAAGAATAATTTTGCAACTGTTATCTCACAGAATAACTGATAAATACAAATTATTAACGAATTTAAGATGGATTTATGGAACATTTCGTCTTCTATAATTTAATTAGTTATAGCTATTATATTTTCTTAAAGAAATATGAGAACACATAAATAAAATTTTGTTTTATTTTATGTTATTATGCACATGTTATAGTTTGAAATAGTATATTTACTTAGTATATATATATATGAGTTGGGCTAGGCTGAGTTGTGAAGTAAGAGTCTTGTTTCACTTCACGCTCATATTTTCTACTTTTGAAAATTCAAAAAGTTAATCCGAACAGCTCAACATGATCTACATATTGAAATGTGCTAGGAGACCAAATTTTACATTTTTTATAAATTTGTTACTATTTGTTTAGAATTTTCTAAAATCACTGTTTTTTTTATGGTCCATAATCCATCCAAAAACAACAATTTTCTACCCATCTAAAAAAATAGTAAAAAAATTCCAAAAAATGTAAAATATAGTCTCCAAACACATTTCAATATGGAGATCATGTTGAGCAGTTTGGATCGGCTGTTTGGATTATGAAAATGAAGATATGAGGGTCAAGTAAAAGAAGACTTTTACTTTGCAACTCACCATAGCCCATATATATATAGAGCTGGGCTATGGTGAGTTGTGAAGTAAGAGTCATTTTTACTTCACGCTCATATTTTTATTTTGAAAATCCAAACAACTGATCCGAACCGCTCAACATGTTCTAAATATTGAAATGTGCTTGGATACAAAATTTTACATTTTTATTGTAATTTTTTTACTATTTATTAAGCCACTTTGAAAATCGCTGATCTGGTGGTCCAGAAATTTTTACTGTTCACACTGGATCAACGATTTTCAAAGTGGCTTAATAAATAGTAAATAAATTCCAAAAAATATAAAATTTAGTCTCCAAGCACATTTCAATATTTAGAACATGTTGAACGGTTCGGATCGGTTGTTTAAATTTTCAAAATAAAAATATGGCGTGAAGTAAAACATTGTTTTACTTCACAACTCACCATAGTCTATCTCTCTCTTAATTTATATATATATATATATATATATATATATATATATATATATATATTCGAATTAATGCATATATAAATTATTATTTTATTGATAATTATTCATTACATGTTATAATAAGATATAAATGAAACTAGTAGTTTACTGTTAAACTAGTAGACCGACCAATTGTTAACCAACTGTAAATATATATAACTTTATCTCTGTATTCTACATTTCTACCCGCTGGACCACACCATTAATTATGCATTGACATCGCTTCTAAAAGGCGCGTTACATGCCATTGATGTGATGGCACTAAACATGCCTGCTTAGGACTTGTAACATTTTTGATAAAAAAGAAAAAAAAAAAAACAGCTTGATTCATTCTGATATAATAACCTAAACGCCATATAATTAACAAAGGTAACTCACTACTATACAAGAACATTAACCATGCATACATGTCATATCATACACGGATGTGAAATTTTTTCAAATAAATAGTGTGTAAAGAGAGGAAATGCTTGTGCGAAAATGAGCTCCAATATACAAACATGGTAATTTAAAACGCAACTTTATACGAAAGACACCTTATTTGTACACGGTTTTTTTATTATTAATAAACCGTTTTTTGATATCTCAAATATTTATGAAAGTGAATATAAAATGGTCATTAATTTGGTGCTATTTTTTTTGCACACAGTATTTGGATATCTCACTTTTATACACCTATACTTGAATATCTCACTTTTATATATATTTTGTATGAGAAATCGGTTACCAAAACACTCAACAGTGTTAAAATTATTTAGCTTAAGAGTCAAAAAATAGTTGGAGCGATAAAAATTTAACGTCTTTACTACAACTTTTTAAACAAAAACATCACTTGATTAATTAAATTCGAAATCCACACTAGAGTTTTTAAACAGAAACATCACTTGTCACAAGTTTTGCTGAAATATATAGCTTAAAATAGAGTCCGGCTACTATAACACTAGTGTCATTTCAAACTAAATAACACCACATCTTAAACCATTGGATCTACTTTAATATTCGTGCAATGACACTATCTTGTGCACGAATATTAAAGTAGATCCAATGGTTTAAGATGTAGTGTTATTTAGTTTGAAATGACACTAGTGTTATAGTAGCCGGACTCCTTAAAATAAGTTGAAGAAAATAATATATGAAGATTCTTACTCAGGTGAAAACTAACATGAAATGCAAAAGGAAGAAAACAACAAATGATGTACAGAATGAAAAAAAAACCTAATGTAGAAATTTAAACGGTATACTTTGGGCTGAATGGTGGTGGGTGATCATGATCTTCTCGAGGCCCATTAATGGCCCATTGAAACATCCAATTGGTTACATTTAACAATAACAAAGTACTGAGGTAGTACTAGGATTAATTTATTTGCTAGTAACAATGTTGACCAATTTAATTCTTCCTCAGGCCCATTGTAAGAGGCCCAAATGTCATCTGAAGAATGATATTTAGGTTGCTTAATTCTTCTCTAAATAAAGAGAACCCAGATCATTTAGGTTGCTTAACAAATTAATGAATGCTTTCCGTGCAAATTCTTGCGCTATTTAGACCGTTTAACTATTTATTATTTGAGGGAATAAGTTAAAACTAAATTCCTTGGGTCTTCACTTATTTCATTTAAGAGCCTTGTTTGTTTACTTGTTTATTTCAAGTTGGAGATATGACTATATCAAGTACTACTAAAGTACCTACAAGTGAGAGAGGCAATAAACATGAACCTAATTAAACAAATTAAACAAAAGAGTTGACGAAGAGATAAATCAAACCATATAGATTTTCCTTGGGCAATTTTTTTGATTAATTATTTAGAAGGTTTATTTTCAAGAAAAGTCAATATCTTAAATATGACATGTTGTAATGTTAATAAAAGTTGGTTTAATTTTGACTCGGTATCTTGAGGGGCAGATTTACAGCCAAATCAGGAGTGCTTATACATCTATGATTTTTAAATTTTAATTATGTATATTGTAATTTAATTAATTTTTTTTTGTTTCTATAGAGTTCAGTATTCCATAAAATGTTAAATTTGTGTTAATTTGTATATTTGTTAGTTAGAATTTTACTTTGTAGTTATGAACTTCTATATATAATTTCTTATATTCCAGGAGTTTGTGCTAGATGGCAAATGCTAGATTATTTCTCACCATGTTATCAGAGGGTCTGGATCTCCTCCGGAACTAACTCAAATTTTGAATTTCGATCAGGACCGTGTGATCAGAATCCAGATCAATCTCATCCATTAAAATTAATGGAATCTCTTCAATATTGATGCCAAAGTTAAACGGATAATACACTTGGTAAAAGACACACATTGAGGACAAACATAGAAAAATTTATCATTGCCAAAACAAAGCTCTCTCTCTCTCTCTCTCTCTCATACACACAAAAGATTACGTTGTGAGATGCAAAAAAAATATAATAATAATAAAAAAGAAACAAAAAAAAAAAACATAATCCCGTTACAACACAAGTAGTAACAGGACAGCATACAAGACTATCTAAAAAAGAAAATGTCACCAGTACACTAGGTAAAACCTCATGCCATATCCATGACATGGAATCAGAAAAAGAGAAATCACACCATACATGCCTTTGCCTCTTTTTTTTTTGTCCTTTTTCTCATATTTGCTTTCTATAAATTACCCCACAATTCTAGTTTCAGCAAGAATAAATATTGATACCTCTGAAAATGAGAGTTGGAAGGAATTGAACTTTTTACTTCAAATAATTGATGAATTAAATGAGTTCAGTTTTCTCCAACATCTCATATTCAGTTTTAATCTTGCAAGAAAGAAAATATGAAATCATATTATGGGTTTATGAGGTATTGAATGTGAGGATTGCAGGAAATCAAACCAATACATTTCTCTGTTTTTTGAGTTGCTGCTGGTTTGATTTTCTCCAATATCTTACCTTCACTTGCCCATTCAAAAACTTTGTTAAATTAAAGTAGTTGTGTTTCCGTGTCGATATATATACGGAACGTATCGATGTTTTATGGGATTCAAAAGTGAGAATTGGAGGAAATTTAATCCATGTGAAATTGAGCAAATTTGGATTCAATTTCCTCCAATATCTTATTTTTGACTCATCCAGATATTAACTTGATGTTTCACGCAAGAGATTTTTCATAATATATATAAGGTATGGTGACCCAAAAAATACTTCTATAAATTAAATCTACATTACCTCTCATTAAGTACTGTAAAAATTATAGCTACATAATTAATTTGAAGGAGAACAAAAAAAACAAGCCAAAATAAAAATAGCAGAGGTGTCCGAATCAGCCGACATTTTTATTAATATCCAAAGTTTAATGCAAATTATTAATTATGCCTAGAATCGGACCCATTATCGAAAAATACCCAAGCCGGCCAAACCTTTTTTTTTTTTTTTTTAAAACCCGCATTTCACCCTATATATACCCCATTTTTCTCTCTCCTCATCACAACTCTCTCATCTCACAACCGGATTTGAGCTCTTCTTTGAGGTAATTTTTTTTTATCTAATTTAATTTTTAATTTATTTATTTTAGGGTTTAGGATTTAGGTTTTAGGTGTTAGAATTTAGATTATGTTGTTGTAATTTAGTGTAATTAGCTAAGTTAACCAATATTTATTGTATTTTGATCATTTTGACCATAATTAGACTTATTAAGGGTAATTTTACCGAAATTAGCACATTTGACCAATATTTAGGGTATTTTGGCCTTTTTTTTACCATAATTAGGCTAATTAAGCGTAATTTAGTGTAGTTAGCACAGATGACCAATATTTATGGTATTTTGGCCTTTTTTACCATAATTAGGCTGATCAAGCGTAATTTTACCGAAATTAGCACATTTGACCAATATTTAGGGTATTTTGGTCTTTTTTACCATAATTAGGCTAATTAAGCGTAATTTAGTGTAATTAGCACAGATGACCAATATTTATGGTATTTTGGCCTTTTTTACCATAATTAGGCTAATTAAGCGTAATTTTACCGAAATTAGCACATTTGACCAATATTTAGGGTATTTTGGTCTTTTTTACCATAATTAGGCTAATTAAGCGTAATTTAGTGTAGTTAGCACAGATGACCAATATTTATGGTATTTTGGCCTTTTTTTACCATAATTAGGCTGATCAAGCGTAATTTTACCGAAATTAGGTTATTTTAGACATCAGGATGCCTAGAGCACGGCCTACCCAGCGTCCAGTAGTGGACGAGCCGATCAGTACTAGCAGCACGGAGCACATCAGTCCTCTCCTGTGAATTCCCCACAACGAGCACCGAGTCTCATTGGCTTCTCGTGAGGTACGTTCATTTTCTTATATTTTCATTAAATTTTGTTGGGTTTAAATTTTATTATGTTCTCACCATGCGGATTACCTTTTTCAACGCAGGACACAGATCTTCTAGATGTGAAGTTGCGGTGCGTACACATGAAGTACTACGAGGTGATGGGGCCGTACCTCGACAACCTGGGTCTCTACCAGATTGTGGACATCTTGCGGACAGAGAAAAGCATCATCAATGCATCTCTTATCGCTGGACTGGTGGAGCGATGGCGTCCCGAGACGTACACGTTTCATATGCCATTAGGAGAGATGACAGTGACTCTCCAGGATGTGAGTGCTCTCTGGGGTTTGCCTATCCGTGGCACACCCGTCGGCGGCGTCTCTGACAGCACCAGATTCGCAGGTTATGTCGAGGAGTTGTTGGGATTGGAGAACATGGGAGGTCGAAGTTCCATTTGCGGATGACGAGGTTACGGTAGCACTTCATCGCAGGTCTCTCGGTAGATTCCACCGAGCTGGAGATTCAGAGGTAAATTTTATAACTTGTTTCTACTAATTAATTTATAATACGGTGATTTTATTAGAATTTTTATATGTTTTGTATGGCAGATATACACGGGGCTACGTGATGGACCTTTTTGGTTCTGTCATGTTTCCTGATTCCAGCGGTGACCAGATGCCGATGATGTATCTCCCGTTACTGATGGACCTTGAGCGGCCGTCGCCGTACAACTGGGGTGGGGCTGTCCTGGCGTATCTGTACTCCCACCTGTGCCGTAGTAGTGAGGTAAGTCACCAACTCTTAATTTAGTGTAAATTATTTAATCAATAAATCAATTAAAATACACTGACGTGTAATGTTCTTGAAAATACAGCCGGATGCGAAGTAGATGTACGGGCCGGTACTCCTGCTTCAGCACTGGTCGTGGTCACGGCTACCGGTGGGCCGTCCTATCCCCAATGAGGCGCCGGATTGGGGAGAGCCAGATGTGTTTAGATGCCCGGCATACGCCAAGAAGTGGTACGGTTTCCACCACTACTTGGATCGGACCCACGGTGCTACCGTTGGGATCAGGCCAGTCAGGTCAGAGCTTCAGAGTTTGCCTGAGGCTCTTGTTGAGTGGACGCCGTACGATCAGTTGTACGAGGAGTACCTCTTGCCGGGCAGTGTGAGTGACGAGCAGGAGCGGGCGATGTGGTTCTATCGAGGTCCACTCATACACTTCTGGACAGTGGAGCATCACTATCCAGATCGGGTGCTCCGCCAGTTTGGTCGAGCGGTGTTGATTCCCGCAGACCCACAGTTGCCGAGTTCCACGCACAGAGACCTGCACAGGTAAGTCGTAGTCTATTGTATTTATTGTTAAATACATCATATTACTTGATAGCTTTGTATTGCAACTAACGTCTTCCTTACAGCGTGACCCACCGGTGGCGACTGGATAAGGACTGGAGCATCCATTTCGATGCATACTACGTGACGGCCCAGGATCCTCAGCAGATAGACTTCTATCATGAGCCAGATGGGATCATTCAGACCCAGGGAGATCCTCAGTTGAGGTACGATGTATGGTACATGCAGGTCTGCATGGCGAGTGTGTATCTGCAGGGCGATTACGGTGCCCATCTCCGCGACAGGATCATGACCGATGATGGTTACCATCCCAACGGCCGTTCTTGGGCTCGCCAGGTAATGCACCTTTTTTACCATAGTTTTTCTCTAACTTAGTAGTTCATCAAGGTTTGATCTGACATGCCAAATTTTTTTCAGCTTCTGGCCGCTATCAAGGAGTGCGGGCATGGGATTGCCATGCTGGGAAAGAAGAACTGGAGACGGCTTGGGTACCGTGTCCTCAAGAAGAATGCGAATGTGGTTGAGGATGCCGGACACGGTGGAAAGATCATCGGTATGCTGCGAGACGCCGGAGAGAACATCAACTGGCGTGAGATAATTCCGACCGAGCCCGACCCGAGCCCGGTTCTGCTAGATGATATGCCATCTTCCCCCGATTCACTTCCAGAGTGGGACTACCATAATTGGGTATTGTCCGGCATTGGGTGGACGGCATGGTACGACGAGCATGGACGTCCGGTGCAGCCTCATGTATGTCATACTTCAGTATCTGTCAGGTTTTAATAAATTTCTTCATTCAGATCAAATTTAATAATTTATGTGTATGATTGCAGGGTCCAGCAGAGATGCCACCACAGCCACCACCTGCGGAGACCGATATTTTGAGTACGAGTCCCTCTCGTGCAATCTCCAGGACTTCGAGGTATACGAGGAGAGTTTCATGTCGGCACCGGCATGGCCCCGATATGGCACAGAGATGCCGCATGATGGAGAGGCTAGTGGTAGCGGGTCTCATACTCAGCCTGCCTTTGGGACTGGGTTTGCCGCATCTATCTTCGCTACACCTCCGCCAGTACCGACAGTCTCCACGGGCAATGCCAGATGGGATACTGCCGAGCAGATACTCAGGTCTGCCGATGCCCCAGATGAGCCCGAGAGAGACGGAGCCTGGCCGCGCTGGCGCCGGGCGAACGCCGGAGTACCGCCTCAGCGATATTCCCCTCTCCGTTTTAGTTGTATTTTTACTAGTTTTGTACTATTTATATTTGATATACTATTTATGTTTGGTATATTTGGATTATCCTATATTTCGATTCTTGTGTATGTGTGCTTTTATGGTACTATTTTTATATTTTACAGATCAAAATAAATTATCATGATAATGCTAAACAGAAAATATTACAACATTAAAATAGTAGCACAACATAAAAAATAATATAGCGTATTTCAATTAATATAGCGTATTGTAATGTAATTTAGCGTAATTAACATAATATAGTGTTATTCAATATAATTTCAATTAATATAGCGTATTTTAGTATAAATATGCTAATTAATATAGCGTAATATAACAAATAATTTAAACAAATAATTTCAAATTTTCAGTGTTAAATTTCAATATTTTGATATTCACAGTGTCTCTCTCTAAAAAAAAAAAAAGTCCCAAGCCGGCCAGAAAATGGCTGGCTTAGGGGGTACCTAAGCCGGCCATTTTCTGGCCGGCTTGGGTATTTTTCGATAATGGGTCCGATTCTGGACATAATTAATAATTTGTATTAAACTTTGGATATTAATAAAAATGTCGGCCGAATCAGCCTCAGCAGCAAAAATGCATTCTTTCCCCTTCAGGCATTGTAGCTTTAAAATCTCTCTCTGCTTTGATTTTTCTCTCTCAACCATTTTCATTACCATTTTTTTTTTCAATATAAGTTGCTTGGTTAATGTCTTTGTATGAGCAGCTCAATCTATGACTATGCTTTGCTCTTTGGCACTTGGATACCTGTGAAACTGCATTTTTTTTTTCTATTAAATAATTGTGGTTCTGATCTTTATAAAATAATAATTTCCACTATCTGGCTGTTAAGTCATATAATATGTATATTTGTATACGAACCCGTTGATGGAAATTTGTGTATGGTAATTTGATAGTGGACGGCCGCTGGTAAACCCAACATATATATATATATATATATATATATATATATATATATATATATTCTTATTCTTGGAGGTCACTAGTTGGCACCAAGAGATAATTATCAGAGACAATAAAAGAGCGCATCTAAAAGTTCACATAAATATCTACCCACTTATTTATTAACAAATATTATTTATTTGTTAATTGAAAATATATAGTTAGTACAATTAAAATATTACAAAAGAAATTCATAAATATATACCAAAACTTTTCTTTTACGATAAAATATAAATATTAATAATTTAACAACTTTACCTCACATAGAAAAATCATAGTTTACATATATTAGTGAACAATTGGATATCTGGACAAGCAAAGAGGTAGACTACATATGTTTCTAATAATAAAATGTATCCATCAAAAACTAATTTGACTTGACCGTTGCAGAGCAATTCTTCAATTCATAAAGCTGTATCCATCACATACTCCAATTTTCCACATGTGGGGCCCGCCACTCAAATAATTTTTCCACAAAATTCAGATTCTACTTCTGTTTCTATCATCCGATATAGCTGTGTCAGTTATCAAATTTCCAAGCAAAGTGCAATCAAATATAAACTATGAAGATGACACTTTGTTGTTTTCTGCTGCTAATTTTGACTTTGTTATGGCCCTAAAAATGGGACTTAGTTGGTCTGAATTTAGGTAATAATTATGGAAAATAAATCATTTGCTCTCAAAGCCAATCAATTAGAAGAATAAATATTTCACTTAAACAAGCTACATATTTTTTATTATTTTAATAAAGAATAAAATAAGTACTTTATAAGTTTAAAATGAGTTTCAATAGTTTTGTCAATAAATTGAATGAAATGTGTGAATTTTTGAAATTTAGAAGGATAAATGTGATATTATGAATTTTAGAGGAAAAAATACGTAATTGCGTAGTTCTTTAGGGGTATACATGAAATTCTCCCCTCTAGTAGGATAAAAGATGATGGCCATTAATTAGAGATATATATCCACTTACAACACTTGACGACCAACAAAAATGAGAGGTTAGCATCTCTTACTTCTCATCTGCTTCTTATCCTTCCGTCTACCATCAAACAGCTTTGCCACAAATATTTGTGCCTATTTAACAAGACAATTAATGACTCACAGGAAAATTCCAAGCGTACTCAACTCTGATAGTCTTCTTCCACCAATTTATTTGAATGATAAATATATAGGATCATAGAAGATAGCCATTAATTAGATAGATATCCTATCACCACACTTGACAATCCAAAAAAATGCGAGATTTACACCTCTTACTTCTCATATGCTTATTCACCTTTCATCTTCCAGCAAACAGCTTCGCCACAAATGAAACTGACAAGTTCGCACTTCTCTCCTTCAAGTCTCTCATGTCTAATGGCCCGTTCGGGGCATTATCATCATGGAATGATTCTCTCCACTACTGTCAATGGCAGGGCGTAAGGTGCGGCAAACGCCATCCTGACAGAGTAACTGGTCTCTCTCTGGGTTCATTGAGTTTGTCAGGCCGTATATCACCATTTTTGGCAAATCTCACATTTCTCAAAAGTTTGAATCTTACAGATAACCAACTTACTGGGAACATTCCAGTAGAGCTTGGTCATTTGAGTAGATTGCAAATTCTCAGTTTGAGTATGAATAACCTTGATGGAAACATTCCAACAACTCTTGGTAATTGTTCCAATTTAGAATTTCTTGATCAGGCATACAATAATCTGCAAGGCACCATCCCTTCCAATCTAATGCAATGCAAAAAGTTGAGAGCTATCAATTTGACAAGTAACTTTCTTGTTGGAGGTATACCTCCACAGTTTGGTTTCCTAAAACAACTCGACGAATTGCATTTAGGTACAAATAATCTTATAGAATCTATCCCAAGCGCCTTAGGCAACCTTACGCATCTATCAGGTCTTTATCTTTATGAAAATAATTTAGATGGTTTCATCCCACCTTCACTCGGCCAACTAAAGGCTCTCGAGTACCTTTCCCTCAGTCAAAACTATTTGTCAGGCAAGATACCACATTCAATTTACAATATCTCAGCAATGGTTGTCTTGAGTTTAAGTAGAAATCAGCTTGATGGAAATCTTCCTTCAAACTTTTGTGATGCATTTCAGAGCCTACAATATCTATTGTTGTTCGATAATAAACTTAATGGTCAGATTCCAATATCCATATCCAATTGTTCATCCTTGACTAATATTGATTTAAGCACAAACAATTTCATAGGCACAATACCAGATAGTATCGGAACCTTACAAAACCTTTATTGGCTTAACATGGCTGCAAATCAAATTAAGGCCACTGGTGACGGTTGGAGATTCGTTGATTCTTTAATCAACTGTACACATCTAAAACTATTATCCTTTGAAGACAACCAACTCCAAGGCATGCTACCTCGTTCTATAGCAGATCTCTCTACAAGTCTAAACTATTTAGGAATGTCCAAAAATCCAATATCAGGATATATTCCTGCAGAGTTAGGAAAACTAACCAACCTTGTTGCCTTAGCACTAAGTCAAACATTTATTGAAGGCATTATCCCAAAGAAATCGGCAATCTTTCGAATTTGGAAGGATTAGAACTAAGCGAAAACATGTTATCAGGTGAATCCCATCAACTTTTGGTAATCTCACCCACATGAATGTACTCTATCTCGAGAACAATGCATTCACTGGGAGTATACCACAAGAATTAAGCAATATGCAAGTGCTAAGTACCTTGAATGTTTCAAATAATAAATTGATAGGCTTAATCCCAAAGAAACTCTTCAATCTCATTCACTTTCTATCAGCCTCGACTTGTCAAATAATTATTTGAATGGATCGGTGCCACCAGAAATTGGTCAATTAAAAAATGTAGCAGAAGTTTACCTCTCAAATAACAAATTATCTGGTCAAATTCCTAGCGCAATCGACGGGTGCCAACTACTTCAAGTACTTCATCTTGATGGAAACCAGTTGAATGGGTCTATTCCCGTCACCTTGAGCAACATGATAGGGTTGCAAGATTTTGATATCTCCAACAATGCTTTATTTGGTCCAGTACCTGAATTTGTTGGTCAGATGAAACTTCAGCATTTGAATATTTCTTTCAACAATTTTGAAGGGAATTGCCGAAAGACGGGGTTTTCAGGAATTCTAGTGCAGTAGACATAAGAGGAAATCCCAAACTTTGTGGCGGGGTACCTGAAATGCATCTACCCAAATGCTTTTTGGATAATCAAAAGAAGAAGCACATTTCCCAAATTATCATTGTAATAATTTGTTGCATAGGTGGTATTATATGCATGTGCATTATCATATTTTTGATAGCCCGTTTTATTGGAAAAAGGGATCTCAGAATAATCCCTTACCATTTGTCGCAAAAATCCTGAGTATCAAAAAGTGTCATACAATGACATTCTCAGGGATACGAATCATTTTTCATCGAGAATCTAATTGGAAGAGGTACCTTTGGAGCTGTTTTACAAAGCTCTGATGAAGTTTGAGAACGTGACAACTGTTGCTGTGAAGGTACTAAATCTGAATCAACGTGGTGCTTCTCAAAGTTTCTTCTCGGAATGTGAGGTATTAAGAAAAGTTCGACACAGAAATCTTATCAAAGTTTTAAGTTCATGCTCTAGCACTGACCACCATGGTAATGATTTTAAAGCTTTGATTTTTGAGTTCA